>JAVQJZ010237458.1:0-16303 GCA_036025355.1 Leiopotherapon unicolor
TCCATCAGCTCTGCAGCGAAATCAAATTGCGCTCGAGAGAAGTACTTTTTGTGTGCGAGCGGTCGGACGTGTGTGTGTGTGTGTGTGTGTGTGTGTGTGTGTGTGTGTCTGCGGCCATCTAAAGGGAGGCGTATTGAGCTAATAAGGCATTGTATGGTGATTTACTGTAAGAGAAGACTCCCGGGCCTCCCAGGCTAATTATCCAGGTCTCAGTGTGTCTAAACCTTTCCTTTTCCTCTCCATCAACCACTCTGAATCTCTCCTTCCATTTCCTGCTTCTGGCCATACTCCCTCATTACGTTTTTTTCCCCTATTTCTCTGGTGATTCTGTGTTACTGCCTCCATCTTAATTCATTATTTTCCTCTGCTCTCACGCAGCTTTCCTACACTTGTTTCTCTACCTCTCTCTGTGATCTAGCATCCCTTTAGCTGCGCTCTGTAAGTTTGTTTTGCTCATTATGGCTCATTTGGTCCTGGTTGAACTGTGTGTGTGTGTCTGAAACGCCTCTGTTACTCTGGAGGCTGCAAGTTTTACCGTCGCTGCGAGTAGGAGGCCTTTTTGTCTTTTGCTAATTTCTTTATTTCCTGTGATTACATTTTGCCTTTACGTGATTTTTTTTTTCCCTATCAGACATGTTGCACAAACTGTGTGAGAAAACTATTTATCCCCAAGGTTGTTCACCTTTATTACAATGTTGGACAGATTATTTTTGTGATCATAGTAAAAAAAAAAAAGTGTTGTGCATAATTGTGATATTGAGCAAGACCCAAACTCAGACCACCGATGTCAGAAGCAAATGCCAATTCATGCATTCACCACCCAGGCCTCCCTCTGCATCCGTTCCCTCTGAATAAATGTCACTCCGCTCCCTGCGTTGGCACTGGCTGTTGCCATTGAGCATAAATCATTAATGCTGAGCAGTTTGAATAATTTGTAGGTGACTCGATTGGACAAACCAGTCCATAAACATCAGCCTCTTTCAGTGTCTGAAACTCCCGATTTCTGTCCTCCTTCCATCTCTGAATCTTCAATCCATCACCCTCCCACTGTTCCTGTATCATTGTCTCTCTCTGTCTTCTATTAAATCATGTTCACAAAATCCTGAGCTTTTTCCTTCCTCTCGGTTCTCCTCTGTTATGGGGACCACAGAGACTGGATGGGCAAAGGAAAAAAAAAAAAGAAGCTCCTTCCTCTTCCTCCGAGCAGCAGTGAACATGTGGAGTTAGACCTTTGAGCCACAAAGATTCACACTCACATACTGTGTTGCTAGAAATGAATACACACACAAAAAAAAACACACTCGAACTTATTCAATCACCTGAATGTGTCGTATTAATCTGAATAATCAGCCTCTTCTTCACTTGTGGAATTTATGAACCCCCCTGTTTTCATTTCTATGCTCCCAATGTTTGGATGTGTATCAGCCAGTCTGCCAGTGAATTTTATCCATAATCAGAAACTGGAAATGAAGTCGAACAGATTTTATATTTTGTATTTAAAATAAACTTACAGAATACATCGTATGTTCCTGTGTAGTCAAAATGTTTGTTTCCTGCTACAAATGGACACTCATCACTGTAGTTTACCCGTAACAACGATCACTTTGAATATCCAGTATTCCAGTTACAGAAATGAAATATAAAAATGGGGAGTGAAATCGATAATCTAAATTATTGCTGTATTTTTAAATCACCTTTTCTTGCTGAGGTCTTTTCCTTCCTGCAGTCATCATGTGTGATAATACTCAGACCTATCTAAGAGAGATAGATATGTGGGCTGTAAAAGCACAGACACACACGTGTTTTTGTCCATCCACGTGTCGACCATCTGTGTGTGTGTGTGTGTGTGTGTGTGTGTGTGTGTGTGTGTGTGTGTGTGTCTGTAATGAGGAGAGGGAGCTTCATTAATACTGGTCATTAACAGGCCCTGAGGGCTGAGCCAGCAAGAACACATCACCGGGCTAAATGAGACACCAAATGGAAACTCTCGCTCGTTTTCTTTTCCTTTTGTACAACGTCTCTCTCCCTCTCACTCTCATCCCAGACCATTTATCTCTGTCCTTCTCGCTGCACTTTTTCCATCTCCTGAGCTGTTCTTCCTCATACGAGAAGGAATTATCCGAGAGTGGAAAGAGCAGGGAAGGAGGGAAAAAAATCGAAGGGGAAGAGGAACCGAGGGAAATGGATGAGAAGGAAGAAATGGAAGTACGACGGAGGAGATAAAAGAGCGGAGGAACCCAAGAAGAGATGAGAAAGGATAAAACATACAAGCACAGCAGGAGGAAAGAAATGAAATCAAAACAGGATCAAAGAGGTTGAATATTTTTGGTGGTGAGATGTCCGACAGGCACAGAGATGATGTGCAGGAGTTAATTTTCTTCATTTGTTAAGCACATATCATCATAGCTCTCCACTGCACGTGCAGCCACAATTACTGTTTCTGTTTAACACAGTCGCTCCAGATTTCTTTACTCTGAGCCAGTGTTGTACTCATCAGTGTCACAATGATGTGAGGAAATCTGTGGGGCTTTTAATCAAAAATCACTCAGTAGCACAACAAGTGTTTGTCATTACATGTTGAAAAAGGTGTGCAAAAAGTTCCACTGTATATTTAACATGTGTGCATGTGTGTGTAAGAAAAAGAAGAAAAGTACAAAACCGTTAAGAGTGATCTGTCCAGGTAAAATTCATCAGTAAAAGTGAATGACTTTCACAATTTTTCATGCAGATTACCATCTTCTTCACATTTTTTATATCTATTACACTGATGTAGGTTAACATAATGAAAAGAAAGGCTTTGATATTTACTGTGGTACACTGTTTGGCGGGCAATTTTGATCCACTTGACGAATGTGGCTTCAAGCACGGGTGTTTTCTCTGTTACTGTCCGAGCCTTCTCCTTTAATGAGGGTGACCTTGCGGGTGACGTGAGTTTGTGACGTAGCCTGACAGGTTCGTTTGAGGGAAATGAATCTCTGCTGTGTGTAGAAAAAGTAGAGCTATTTGTGGCAGACAGTGTGAAGCGTATCTTTCCACGGGTTGTTAAGTTACAGTAATCAGATCAGCTCAGCTTCAAATAAAACGGCTGAGAAAAAGCCTTTTATTGTGTACGTGGGGACGAGTAAATATAGCAGGTGTTTTATGCAGCATAGCCACAACATCACCCCGACTGTTCTTCAACGCAGAGTTTAAAAGAGCTGCAGAGGTTAGTTACCAGATAACTAAACATGCACAGCAGTTAATCTCCAGGAGCGGGTTGGTGAACACGGCCTGAAGAAACCTGACGTCCTCCATCTCTGTTTTCGATGACTGAAGCTGAAAAACTTCTTGTTTTCTGTCTCCATCACTGCAAGTCGACTGTTAATCACTGACTGATTAAACTTCACAACGTAGCCTGACCAACGCCACGTTTTCCTGCTGAATGCCGTTGCCTTGTTTTTAGTGGTTTGTCAGAGACCGAAAATTAGTTTATCTTCCTATTATGTAAATATTCACGCTATTTTAGCCGCAGGTAGCCAGCTGGATCATCAAAATCTAGTCAAAAAAGTTTTAAAAATGTGCTGTCATGCCTGAATAAAACAAAGAAATGAACAGCTGACCTCTTGATTATTGACTATCAACTTTTATTTATTACATGTCAGTTTATTCTAAATCTTTATATTAAAAGCTAAAATCAACATTAAAATAACTTAACTCAAAGCACAGCTACTGAAAATCAGCTATAGCTTTGCTGTCTTGCTACAAGCCGCCTCTGTCTTGCTGTGTCCTTTTAGTAGCCGTTGCTGTGGCCCAGTTTCCGTATGGAAAGGTTTCTTTCAACTTTCCTCTCTCTGGAAGGGGGAACAGCAAGAGGGCTGAGGAATGGGTCTGATCTTCTGAGGCAGGAAGGAGGGAAAGAAAGGCGAGGAGATGGGGGCCCGAGATGACAGGACGGAGGGAAGGCTGCGGGCCCCGCGAGGGCCGAAGACAGACGAGAGAGGGGGATAAACAGAGGAGGATGATAGAGGAGGGCCTGGCCTTTGGGGAGTAGTGTAATCTGAAAGCAAGAGACCGGCCGGGGATGGGCCAGCTGATGAAATCTGACAGAAAGAAAGAGGAGGAAGAAAAGAGGAGGAAGAGCGATGGAGGAAGACCATTAAGACTCTGCATGTTTGGGTGTTTTTCTTTCTGATGTAGATTTGTATGTGTTCTCTAAGGATTGTCTTTCTTTTTGCATTTCCTCCTCCTGCTTGATTTTTCCCTTTCTTGATGCCGACACACACACACTCTCTCTCTCTTTCTCTGTGCGCTCCTCTCTTTTGCAATTTATTTCCTTTCTCAACCAGCAGGAAAATGGTGGCAGGGGTTGCGGGACTTTTTAACACCCCGTGGCAACGCCGAGAGGGAGGATTTCTGTTTCTCTAAAGATTGCTCCAGACTACAAGACTCTTCAAAACCCCATCTCGCAAAGGGCTGCTCAGCCTTAAAGACGCCAGAAAATTGCAGCTGTGAAGTCGCACACACCAGACAATGGGAGGAAAACAGAGTACATCATCGGATTGACTCGCATCTTGAAATTTTCAGAAATCCTGGATGAATGCTCGCAAAGACAGCATCGAAACAGAGACGGGTGGTGGAGACTGGTGTTGTTTTATCCTTTTGTTCGCAGCAAGAAAACACATAAAAATGGCTAAATCAACAATAAACTGAGAAGTAAAAAGCGCTGATCGCTTTAACACAGCAGATTATTTCTCTGCTAGTCAGTATAATCGTCAAATTGCAGTGATATTAACGTCAAACGCTTCATTCATTGTTAGCTTTTCCAGGGACTCAAGATGAAGAGATAAAATGACAATTGGACATCAGAAAATCCATCATTCCTCATAAATGGTCACACAATGTGGTGAAAACAACAACAAGTCAGATAGAGCCAATCCTCTCACCAGAAACACAAACATGGACATTACATCCGAGTTACAGCACAGTTTCATTAAATAACACCATGACCTGATACATTTTCAGAATATTACTTGTGATGCTGTCTGATAAAAGATTATTTTTGGGCATTGGGACATTTTTCAAGTGGGGATGACTTGAAACTATCTATGCAAGTCTGTCACATTTCTTTGGCTATTTTTCTTCTTTTTTGCTGCTCCTTGACAACATCTTCATATTTGTATTATTTCTTTTACATTTACTTCTTTACGATCAGAGTGGAGCTCTTATTTTGGCGGTCCCACCATGACGGCTGATTATAAAAGCAAAAAAATTATTTCACATTAACTATTTTTTTTATTATTTCATCTGATAAACTTTTCATACAAGATTTTCATACAAAAATGTTGAAGTATTACTTTTATTTTTATTTATTTTCCCATTTTCAATTTACAATTTAAAACAGAGCTCCACACGGTAACATTTTCTGAATCGATCAGCAAATTCAATTAACTGAAAAACTGTAAAAGTCACGTGACCTAACATTTATGATACGTAGATGTTTCCATTACACAATGCTGCTTTTATGAACGTCTGGGAGCCGATATGTACAATATTGCAATTTATTAAAATGTCAGTCGTGATGCTGGGTGTTTCGGGCCGTATGGATTTCAGTACACACTCACGTTATCATGTGGAAGTGACAGTGTGACGGAGGGGAGACGCGTGAGGTTTAATCACTGCATCTTTATTGTTGTTAAGATCAGGAATGTGTTAACGCACAACTTCAAAAGTCAAAGTTTCTCCGACTTTCCATCTGCCGCACAGTCTGCAGGCCAGAGAGTCAGCAGCCAGAGATAATCACACACACACACACACACACACACACCCCAACGCACACCAATAATCCTGTGTTTGTTATGTTGTAGGTGATGGTCTGCGCTCAGTGAGCCCGGAGACTCACAGTCCATATTAGATCTGGATGGCTGATCTTCTTCGCCAATTTACTGGACAACTCTCCCTCCGTCTTTCTCTCGCTCATACACCCTTTTCCTGCCTCTATCTCTGCAAACCTTTATCCTCTCCTCCCTCCCTCCTTCACCACGCCTGTTTTTCAGCCGCTCATTCTCTCCCCTGCAAGCCGACAGCAACACGCAGGAGGTTGACAAATCTCAGCACGACCAATCAGGCAAAGAAACAGCAGAAATACGACGCTGCGACGCGGTGAGATTTAATATCGCCGCCTCCATCAGGACTTTGTTTTACCTGAAAGGCTTCTGTCCACGTAATTCAGTCAGAGTTCATTTGATGGCCGGTAATTACTTTCACGAGTTAACTGTGTCTCCGGCGGCGATGACTGATGACGGCGAATGTTCAGTAATCTCATAAAACCAACAGCGACTCGACCATTTATAAATATTAGGCTGCGCGCATTAATTTGTGCATAAGGCGACGAAGAGTCACACGTTAGTCACGAGCTAATCAAGCAGGAGATATATACTCTTACTGTAACCAGTAATTTACTTAATGAAGTGCGTTTGATAACTCGAGATGAGTGACAATACCGTTTTATAGAAATTATTACATACGTGTAACTATTTTGATAGATAATTTTATTTTATTTTGATCACTTGGATGCAGGAACTTTAAACATGCAGATACAGGAATGACCTTTTCTGATATAACAGCTCATTTCTCAGTATGAATCAAAGAAAATCATCAAGTTTGCTTCAACGTATGAGCTCCTAAGAAGGCACGAGAAAGTTTCACATGCTCACGGGATGGTTACCACACTCTTTCAGGTAGGCTGGCTTCAGTATCCAGAGCTGGCAAATGACCATTAAGGTCATCACACTGAAGAGAATAACACTGATGTTAGATTCAGATTCACAGCTCCCAATGCGGCAGTTAAGGGGAAAGAGAAAAACAAGCAGAAATACATGCTGACTGAGTATTTGTCTTTTGATTTTATACTTTGTATTTTGATTTTAGTTTTGTATAAGCTTTACTGTATTTGTGGCAATGAAAATAAGGCACATTTCACTTTTTTCACACCTAGACCACCTGCCTAAAATAAATTTACATCAGGACGACGTACAAAAAAATGATAATTAATCATTTTCAATAGTCAGTCGGTCAGCGTGTTCAGTTAACTTTCCCTTAACTTTCAAATTGGAAGCTGTGACACTAAAAAAAACGGGCCACAGGTAGATATAGTCATTTTCCTGACCTGACAAATCACAGCTCAACTCAACTTTTCACTGGTCCTCCTCACCAACAGCAAACATGACAACAACAAACCTTTTTCTGACTGACACTGAACCTTGAACCATCATCATCTTCACTTAGTGATGTCTGTGGGTAAGAGCGCTTTTTCATACTGTAGCCAAGACATGGCAGAAAAAGAAAATTAAAATACCCAAACATGGGAGCCAAGGCTCATTTCCAGTCATCTGTCTGGTCAGGCCATTATCAGGCTGATTCTGTGCAGCCTCGTCACAGCCTCAGGCTTTGACTGACTCCAGAGTCAGCCAGAGAAAAAGAGCCAGAATGGTTTAATTAAGCATGCAAGTCAACAAAGTGGGACTGCCTGATGCATGGTTAAGATGCTGTTGCACAGATCACTTATGACAGATACTGTAAGTCTCTTTAGATGAGAGATAAATAAATGTAATATAATGTGATGTAAAATGTCACAACAGAGTTACTAGAGAACACCTGAGCCGAGACTGAAACACAGAATGATCACGGCCAGGATATGACCGCTGCACTTCAGGGACACTGGATGTAAAAAAAAGTTTGCTGGATTGTTAGAAATGGACATGATAAATATTAAATATTAAATGACCAGCTGTGGTGGAGATTCTTCACTGCTCAGTAGCACCTCGCTCTCACAAACACGGACACTTTTTTTCTGATTGTGGAAAATTACAACACTTCCATGGCTGGTTTCGCAGCTTGCTCGTGGTGTGATCGCACAGTCAAAGACGAGGCTTCATCAGGAAGCCGCCTCGCCCATGAGCCCATCAGCTGTGGCTCAGATAGCTGCTGTGTCAAGCTGTTCATCAAGCAGGAAGAGCCTTTGCTGTTTGGTTTATACTCCTTTTTCTTTTAAATCCAAAAGAAACTCTACTCCAAAAAAACATCACCAGAGTTTTTAAGGAGCTGTGTGTGTTGCCAATAAGCAAATTATTTAAATATGCAGCCCACCAGTTTCTTCTCCTTCCTTTTAGTTTTCTCTGAATCTCTGAGGTCATTAAAAACAAGAGAATCTCAGAAATGGCGTGATTGATATTCTCCTCCGCAGACATTTTTTCCAGCCCCTCTTCTGGGTTATTTCGGTGGATTATGGCACATCCTCGTGATGCTCACTCCTGTTTGATGCTTCGTTCTTGCAATTTATTTCATGCTGCACTGCACACCTCTGCATCGTCCACTTAAAGGTCAAAACTCGAGATTGACACCGGCGGGTCCCCTCACAACAAAATGAGCGAAGATGTTTTGTGAATCTGTCTGTTGAGATAACATATTACACTCCTCTTGCAGCGTTGGTCAGCGGCCAAGAAATCTTGAAAATCTATTTTCTCTGTGACCTTTTACCCGGTCGCATGTCACGCTCAGCTCTGCTAAAAGTATCAGATCATACTGCGAATGCATGAATATTTGATGCGTGTGCATTCGGCGGGTTACAGCGATGACCATCTAGCGTCTGTGCTCGCTGTCACTGCTGTCTTGTCAGCGTCCGACTGCGTCTCCGAGCGCCGTGACAGCTTTCACCTCACGCTTTGTTTCTTTGTCTCCAGCTTCAATCAATACACATTCAGCACTGATTTATGTCTTTGAAATAAGAGTGCAAGTTGAGCATATTCTCTGCATCTCCGCTTACATTTGGAAAGTTTTCAGTAATTACAGGATAACCCCCTTGAGATCCACGATCTCGTCTTCAAAAAGGTCCAGATGCCTTCTCTCGGTGCTTTGAGTCTAAAGGCAGACTATTGCTTTGGTCGCTGTCACAGAAAGCTACAACAGGCTAACAGAGAACAAAGACCTGCTGGACTTTAGGTCCCAGTGATGAATAAAACATGACCGTCTTTGTCTTGAAATTCTTTAAGATTCTTCACTCATTTGTTCAATGTAAGCCGCTGCATTTATTCCCCACCGCCGCAGCCCTGGAGGATAGTATAGATTTAATAAGATCGTCTGCAAGTAGAGAAACTTTCACTGTTTTTCTTATTCCTTGGTTTGATGTGGTATTTGTGATTTCATTTTTATATTCTGCTTGTGTAAAAAAAAATTTTGTTTGATTTAAGGTTACACGTTCTGCTCATTAAAAAGAAAAAAAAAAACTTGCTTAAAGTGAATTTGCTTTCATTTGGATAAACTCCTCCAGAATCTTTTGACAACCATCTGTAAGATATCAGTCATGTTGGGGTTTAGTGAAGCCAGATAAGTCAAACACAGCCTGGGTGTGACAGCCTGTCAGGCCTCTGGCAGCAGCAGCGCCGCTCTCACCGCGCAACACAACCATGTGCACCACAATTTATCAAACAAACACAGCACAAATATTTTATTTACACTTACAGCGTTGTCTTCCCCTTCCACCACCTGTTTTTCTGCATGTTTTTTTTCCCCCCTCAACCTCGCTCGACAGATTGAGCGGTTACAATATCTGCTCGCCAGATGTTAAACTGGCGGCTAATTGTGCAAAACGATAAATGTTCGAAGCTGCCGTCTCGTTCCCCCGTAGAGATAAAACGTACTCCTCGCACAAGGTGTGACGCATTGGTTAAATGTCATTTCTTTTAAAGGCTGACCTTTGGCTGACGCATTCAAATATGTAAATAAGTGCACACATGAGCGCGTCCCTGTGGATGTACAAACACATGTAGTTGCTATCTCCATTAACCGGCGTCTCGCTCTGCCTCCGCCGCAGACATGCCAAAGCCTCGGGCTCTTTTTAATGATCCCGCTAAGGTGATAAGTGTGGTTTGTCATTTTACAGATGCAACGCGCTCGCCGAAAGGGCCGCGAGAGAGCGCCCACACGGGTTCTCACATACACCACCCAAACACACACATAACACGCATCTCCATCATCTCCAGCCTCCACACTTCACGCCGAGGGGAGTCTGGCCGGATGGCTTGTCTGCCGTGTACAAGCACTCTTTCTCTCTCTCTCTCTTTCTTCCTCTCTCTGGGGCAACTATGACAAGAGAAGTCTGCTGCTTTTTAGATGGATGGTGCTGACCCTGAAGGAGGAGGAGGATGAGGAGGCGATTCCAGGAAAGACAGAGAGAGAGAGAGAGAGAGAGAGACACTCTAAGAGGCAGCAAGAGAGAAAAGAGAAGTGGAAAAGAAGGAACATATAACCAGACAATAGAGAACAGGCATGAGAGCTATGGAGGAGCAGGTTTGCCAGTTTAGGTCAGAGAGTAAAGATTGAGGAAACCAGAGTGGGGAAAGTGAGGAAATAAAACACATCCCACAATTTACGATTGTTGAACAGACTGGGAGCTGAGTTCAGTGAACTTTTGGTCACATACCCGGATAGACAACCACAGAGTAACCTCAACCAGCATGTTTCTGAGCTCATGTCATATAATGAGAACATTTCCTACAAAAAACAAGTGTTCGTACACACTTCTGTCAAGCTCTTTTCCATCAACAGTCCTGCTCTTTCAAAGACTTTAAACTCGCCTACCGCCATCTACAAATGTGACCCGCAAAGACTCTCCGCCATGGAAATGTACCACCAATTACCCTTTGGAGGAATCAGTCAATCAGTCAGTCTATCTATCAGTCAGTCTATCTATCTATCTATCTATCTATCTATCTATCTATCTATCTATCTATCTAAATTGTTGTAGTCCTACTCAAGGAAAAAATGAAGACACGTGTTGGTTTTTCTTTCCATGTTTCTGTGCTCTTGCATGTCTCTTGCATCACACTGGAACAATGAAGTCAGAGATCATCCCAGGAATAATTTCTACCTCCTCCGTTGATTTAATGCCCTTCTTCCGACTGTGATTAAAGACTCACAGCCATTCGCTGAACTTTGCTCATTTCTTTCCACACGGCCGTCTCAAAGAAAACAGGGTTGGTTTTCATGTTCAAAACAAACTCAAACATTGAGGGCAGACATCCAGTTAAAGTCTTCCTCCATCTTGTTGCTAATGAAGAGGAATCTGTGCCTGTAGCATTGACTCAGTCACGCAGGAACCTTTCAAACCTTTCACTCCATTATCAGGATGTGAAGAGATACTTCAGACTAAAATAAATAAATAAGTAGAGTCGCAGATGCAGCTGCAGGGGTGTGTGAAAGAAAGTGGGTGAGAACAACAACTGTCTTATTTTGCTGTCTTGACAGAGCAGTGTTTTCTCTTCAGATGGCGGTGTGTGATTTTGACAACGAGTTTTGAAAGCACAACATCTTTTTGGAACGTCCATTTGCGACACTTTTGGAGTTTCTGTCAATCAATTCTCAGAACAGGTCTTTTGTCTCTGACGATGCATCGAAACAATGCGACTGTTACACCTTCGGAAAATTCATGGTTGTTTTTTTTTTCATTTTTTGTTGTAAGATGCAAAATAAATACAAAATGACATGTTACATTTGATTAGATATACGCCTTTAAGAGATAATGTGCCATCTCGGATTTTAGTTAACCCCCCCTGAGTTTGATGGCATTTACTCACACGTGTTCAAAATCAGTCCTGAACTTGTAAACACGTCTAATAATCGAGTCTGATTAGCATGAGGTGCAGGACGCGCTTCCACCCAGGCCTGATTTGTGTACGACACTCCTGCCAGTTTCAGATAAAAAAAAACTTGATTCAGCAGCGTTTTATAAGAGAAAATGTGCACAACGATATCATTTCACATAAAAAGTTTTAGAGGTGGCAAAGTTTATCCTTTACTACGCTTAGTGCATATTGCTGCCTCAATATTTACCATGACATAAGATAGAAAACAGATAAGAGATAAGGGGAAAGACTGGGTGGTAGGTGGCGGAATGATTCGCGGCTCAGATTTGAGTTATACGCGTCGTCTGAAATGAGATCGGGACGGAATAAGAGGAGAGAAAGAGGGATAAAGAGAGAGCACTCGGGGGGAATCATTATGCTGATGTGAATTAATGCCCGGCTGGATGAATGAATCACCAGGCAGTCGGAGAGGGGGAGGAGAAAGATGGGAAAACAGGAGAAAAAAGAGGGGAGGAGAAGTGAGGAAAATGACAGTGGCGGAGAAATGAGAGTCGGCAAGAAACCGAACAAAGACGGGATGAGGAGAAAGGCGAGAAAATAATGAGAGGAGCAGAAGATGAAGTAAGTGAGAAAAAAAGTGATAGAAAGAGTGACGACAGCGAGAAAGAGGTAGACAGGTGAGTTTGAAGAATGCAGCAAGAGGAAAACAAAAAGCGTGAGATGTAAACTAATACAGTAGATGGAAAGTAATGAAGGATAATCAGAAGACTATTATTCCTTGTTTGTGATTTGGCGGTGAGTTTGATCATTGTTTTCCCATCATGCATCACCACAATACATCGACAGCAGCAAAACTGGAGATTTTTTATTTTATTGTTTTTATAAGGTATTGTGATTGATCGCTTTGACATTTCCTTTTCTCATTTCCCGTTCTCTTTCCTGACACAAACTCCCCACTGGCATCGGTTGCCGCGAGAATCGCTGTCAGATTTCATTTTCTGCAAGTCTTGAACAACTTCCCACTACGTGAACCTTACGAGACGACAGCAGCTCCAATGAATGAAACAGCCAAGAACTGCAGATTGGAAAAAAAATAAAAAATCTGTTGTCCTGGGCACAAGTTCAGGTTTTATTTTGGGAACTGAGGCGTTGGATAAAAAGGCAAAAAAAAGTCAATGTATTCCCTTCAGGACTGCACTCATTTGAACTATTTCTCTTTTAGTAACAGAGCCTTCACAGCACAGAATAATGCAAATGACCGTGAGTTTACATTCAGGAACGATTACAAAAGATCATCAGTACTTTTAGAAACATTAAAGATTGTGGTAGATTAGTGTGTCAGCTGTTTTAATGTGCAGTATCTTTGGACACCTTTATGAAACCTGACACAGCAAAGGCAGGTGAGGATGCAGACGGGGGAAAGAAAGGGCGGCACTGCCCGTCTCTAGCGATCTCCAAAATGCCATCAGATATCATAAAGCTCAAATCAAAGCTTAGGGAAGTGAAAAGTGACATCCCATCTCTCTATATCTTCTACTTTTGGGAAAACCAAAGGTTTGGGAGGCAAATGTTTACAGGACCGGAGGGCTGAGCTACAAAATGGTGAGACTGCAGCGCTGAGATAAGTGTAAAGTCCTGCGGTGACCTGTGAGAGATAAAAAACACAAAAAGGAGGGACAATATCAAGCAATGCACCTGAGACGGAGATACAGAAAGAGAGAGAGGAAAAAAGAGGAAAACGGGCAGAGGAGAGGAGAATGTCGAAGAAAAAAAAAAGGAGGAGGCAGAGAGTCTGGGACACAGCTAAAGGTCATCAGTGTGACAAAGTGAGGCAAATGAAAAGAGACAATGTAAAGTGGTGAGGGGGAAGGAGTCAGGAGATCGAGGACCATGGAAATGAAAGAAAATGAAAGGGGAAAGAAAAGATGAGCAGTGTGACAGAAGAAGAGGAGGGGGGGAATCAGAGAGATCAGAGAGAGGTCTGTTGAGCAGCGTGGCACCGGTCCACCGGGGCAAATCCCGGCTTGTGTCACGTCTTTGGCATTAAAGCAATTTTGGATGGCAACTCTGACAAGACAACATGGGTGAACAAATACAACAAAACCAAAAGGCAGACATGCCAACGGGTGCGGAGCCATTTTTTCCCCGTCCAAGTCCAGGGTGAGAGGACAGAGCCCCTCGAGGCAAACTGTGATTCATGTTATTCGGCTGTATAAATAAACACTGACTTGACTTGAATTGAGACAAAGGAGGAGAATAACAGACCAGAACATCAGGGGAAACGAAACTTTACAGGTTTTAAGTCCAAAATATTTGACAATTTCACCCGACGATGGCACTAAAACTAAATGATCACACATCATCCTGGATTGTGTAGTTTGACAAGCACTGAAGAAACAGACAAATGAGTCCAGGAGGACACAACCGGTACGAATAAAGTTATATTAAGTCTTTTGTGGCTCCTCATCTTTGTTTGGGGCTGGTGGGTCAATCCAGCACCACCTAATTATTATATCTTAACATGCTTAGTTGAGTTGTACTGTAGGTTTAGTTTAGACCCACTGAAACTGTTGATTATGAATTATTGGAATAAATATCTGCATTAAATACACTTCCTAAAAATAACTGACAAGATGCATATGAGAGAGAAAAGTAGTCTGAACGAGTGATAATGATAACATATGGTGAAATACTAGTTTTATTCACGTATGTTTTACACAACTTCAAGTTTTTCATACTCCAATCTCGTGCTCTTATTTTGAAAAATCTCTCCACAGTTGCGCTCCACCTCTCAAAGCCTCTCCCTGCTCAGTCCAATTCTTTTTGTTTAACGTGCTTTTCTTCACTGCTTTTTCCTCTGTTTACTTATTTTTCACATGAACTGTTGTTTTCTCAGTGCTTGTTTGTTCGGTTGTTGCTTATCTGCCGTTATGTCGACTTAAAGGAGCGGCGAAAGAAGCTCCATCAGATACAGCTCAGGTGAAATAATGACTAAAGGACCAAAAGTCATTTTTAATTAATCAACCTACTTCCTCTTTAATCAACCAGTGCAGTGCCTGATCAAAAAACACTCCAACAACTTCAACCGCACTTCCTCAGCAGCAGATTCACCAAGAGTGAAACCAAACGATGGTCGAGACACTTGAGGGACAGTTAGATGATCAATCTGATCATCAATAATGTGATATCATAACTCAAACAAGCAAACGTCAAACAGCAACCAGAAAGCTGCTTTAAATAATGAACAGAGGATTAGATGTTCTTGTCAAGCTGACTTAAAGTCTTTAATGAGATGTACATATCACAACAAACAGTGAGAAAAGTGTCACTTTAAAAACCCACTAAGTCTCTCTATCTCACACACACACACACACACACACACACACACACACTCACGTCTCCGACCGAGCTGCCACAGTAAGTGGAGCCGTCGGGGGCCCATGACACCAACGAACCATAGACAGTAAAACTACAGTGCGCTTAGACAACGATTCCCAAACTCAAGAGTTAGAAGCCAGTGGAGCAGCAGCGGCTACAGAGAGAAGAAAAATAAGATGAAAGTCCTCTGAGAGGCAGAGAGAGAGAGGGAGGGAAGGCGAGGGAAGAAATGAGAAAAGATACGAGAGGGATGAGGAACACGGTGAGAGGAAAGAAGGAGGAGGAGGTTGTTTTGAAGATGACAACACCCAGCCTAACCTGTGAGAGAGAGAGAGGGAGAGAGAGAGAGAGAGGCGGAGGAGGGGAAGGTTCAGGTCTTGTTTGGACGGTCGCAAGTATACAAGGACGCTGTCTAGTGAGGCTTCAAAAAAATATCTTGTACTGCGGTTCCACACGGGGAGGCCGTTAAAGGGCAGAACTGCCATAAACTGACAGGGGAGACAGGGAGGGAGAGAAAACATGAAAAATGAGAGTGAAAACCCGAGAAGAGTTAACTCTGATAAAAACGAGGGGACTCGAGCTCTCCTCAAAGATCGAGGACGTCTCAATTTTCGGACGTTTCTTCGTCCTCATTTGGCCTCCTCGTCTTGCTGTTTTTCATATTTCCTTTTATTCTTGTCACATTTTTGTGTCCGTTGGCGTTGCTGAGTGACCACACTTTTTTTTTTCTTTTTTTTTAACGCCGCTGCTTAAATGATTCATCCGTGCCCCTCCTGATGAGGTTTATTTTGCGATCTTATCCTGATTAATTTTCAGCGAGTTTGTTGTTTGTTCCACAGGTTGTAGCGTTGCGTTGGGAGTAACGTTAGTTGTCACTGCAGTAATTGAACAGTTAGAGATGATGTCCCTTTTTTCCTATTGTATCTATTTTACATTGATAAACTGGTCTTCTTTTGTTTTTTTTATCAGTTTTTCTCATCATCGCTCACTCTCTGACTCCCATGTTCACTCTTCGCTGCCTCTCTGCCAGGTTTTTTTTCTTCTATATCTCCATCTTCTCCTTTTTCTGGCATTTTAACGCATCTCTGCTCATTTCCTTCTCCTTTGCGTTTTCCCCTCATTCGCTCTCGGTCTGCCCGTCTCCCTCTCCCTCATGGTCTTCTCTCTCCCAGCCTCCCTGCGACAGAGCGAACCCTTTAATAATACATACCAGCGCCTCCGTCTCTCCTGGCAACGGCGGCAGATTCCTACAGGATTCAATCACGGCAGCGCTAATTAGATTAGCATGGCTAACGCACATGGCTCTC
>JAVQJZ010237531.1:0-10878 GCA_036025355.1 Leiopotherapon unicolor
ATATATATATATATATATATATATATATTATAACTATAATACGAAGATAACTAAAAGCCAGGCACTGTAGTGTTAAGCCTGTATTTTAAGTAAATGCTGATATCATAGAATACAAAAGAATGCCATATTGTTATGCCAAGGCAAATTTTTTAGATTGAAGATGTGATT
The DNA here is from genome assembly GCA_036025355.1 of Leiopotherapon unicolor. Classification (NCBI taxonomy): domain Eukaryota; kingdom Metazoa; phylum Chordata; class Actinopteri; order Centrarchiformes; family Terapontidae; genus Leiopotherapon; species Leiopotherapon unicolor. Next base: position 169 of record JAVQJZ010237531.1, read on the forward strand.
ATGTGGAAGTTATCGCAGCACAATTAAGGGTAGCAAGTTTTAATTTACTTTTGTGGATCCATAGATGCTAAAAATAATGCTATTTTAAGAGTTTACAGCCTTGCCAGCAGCTCTGTGAGGCAGCACTTTGGCGAGAGAGCCAAAGAGAGCTTTGAAGTAGATGCTAATGTCTGTATGCTGGTGTTTAACAAGTGTAATGTTTATTGTGTTCACCATCTTAGTGAAGGGAACACTGATGGGAATGTCAGTATGCAGTGACAAACTAATGATTGGACAAATCAGGGTTTTGACTATAGCACTTAATGAAAACGAAACATCCAACATTTTTATGATTCATCCTGAGGGAGGCGAGAATGTGTCACTGTTTGGGAACAAAATGTTGAGATATTTCAGTCTGGACCAGAAAAGTGGACACAGACTGATGTAATTCCTCTGCAGGGCATTAAATCAGACTCCGTTTTGTCAAATGTCGAATGTAAAAAAGTAAATCATTTGTACTGTCGCTGTTGTAGCTTATAATATTTTGTTAATAAAACATGGTTTTCTTTTAAAAACTCTTTATTTCTCTATATACAATCAGTGAGAGCCACATAAACACAATCCCTCTGTGACTGGGGAGCACCAAAACTCTGCATGTGGACTGCTTTGGTTATTGAGCATAATCAAAGCACGACTGGTGGCACAGCTGTGTGAATAACACCTTCCCACGGGTGAGGTTGCTATTCTATAATGCTAAAAAAAATAAAAAGCAGCTTGTTCCATTTTTTCTCTATCTGCACTCCTGCCACAGAGTGTTTGGTCAGATTAGTACCACAGGAGAGGAATGCAGTCTACTGGTGCTACAGACAATGACTTAACACATGCCCAAAGATAAGCCATATCCAAACCAGTCCGAAAAAAAAAAAAAAAACACACAGGACTGAAGTGTTCAGACAGCTTACCACACATCCAGATGTTGATGCACACAGACACAAGGAAGGAACACGCATTAGGACAGATCAAACACCCATTTCAACATGAGACAATCACCACGATGCACAAATAAAATCTAAAAGTTCAGGACAAAACACGCAAGAAACTCTATAAAATCATCAGCTGTAACAGATTTACCCATCTACCTCTTTTTTCTGTACCTTTTTTTTTTGCTAGAACCTCAACTAACAATGCCTTTAAAACTTTATTTCCTACATTAAGACTGCTTAAATGCTCATTTGGCTAAACCTGCGCTGTTGGCACAATCGTGAAAGTTGGTTCTGTTGTGAATTAGCATTGCATAAACACAGGGGAAAAAAGAGGCAACATTTGGTCTCCGATATTACAAAAAAGCATGTTCTCTTTGGGAAATTCAGTGGATCGATCCTCCCGATCAGCCTTTTCAAGTTGACGTGCAACGTGTCTGACGAGGTCGATCGATTTAATGTCAGTAAGGCGTCCACAACAGTGCAACCACAATTCTTTGATCTTAAAATCGGTGAGGGTAGCGGTGGGCTATTTTTTCGATTAAGAGTTTCATCTTATCAGCAGGATGTGAAATAAAAATAAATATCAGTAAATCATCTGAGAGTTTTAACAGGTCTGCAGTAATGGAATTATTAGAACTATACACAATTTCAAGTCATGCTTTTAAACAAAGTAAGACAGAACGTACCATGGTAAACTAGAGTTTCTCTAGAAAGGAGGAAACCTATGACCTTGGATTTGGGGCAACATGCTATTCATTCAGTAAGAGAACCCTAAGATTTGATGACACTATCATCATCAGGTGAATTTCAGCTGAACCTGGTTCAGTACGTAACAGAATAATCATGGAATAATGGAAATCACAGTTTCACAGAATGCAAGAACTACTAAGAATCACAGAACAGGGACAAAGTCTTTATCAAATAGTAGTCAGCTTCCTCCTCTTCCTCATCCCTCCCTCTGTCCATCTGTCCGTCTCCGCCTCTCGCACCTGGCACAAACACATTCATCTTTGTGGTTTCAGTGATAGGACTGTAATGGCACTACACAAGCAGATTGTGGCCATGCAGAAACATTTAGGCAATACAGACATCTCCAGATGAATCTAAAGCTAAGGTAGTGTTCATTCAAGACTCGAGCCCCGGCTGCAGGGCTCACGGGGTCACGCCCCCGCCCCTGACAACCTTCCCATTTTTGTCCGTTGGGTTGTGTTGGCAGTGGGGGGGCAAATTAAGGCCACATGCATCCAGATTCTTCAGCTCGGTCCCGTTGGCTTCTGAGTGCTACTCTGAGGTACCTGATAGGTCAGATCCTCAGTGGGCGTGACCTGTCCAGTGGCGTTCTTGGGCGTATCATAAGCCGACCTCCCTGATTGGCTACTGTCCGTCCGTGTTAGCAGAGAGGCCAGCCCGGCACCTTTGAAACTACACACTGTGGAGGGCTGGTTCAAAGAGGAGCCCCCTGATGGGTGGCACCCCATATCAACCACAATGGGGGTAGCGTATTCAGATCCTGAAGCTGGCAGGGGCTCAGCGTACGCGTGGTACACGTCCGGTGAGATGGGAGCGTCGTACAGGTCGGGATCAGAGTATCCTGGGTCTGGCCCCTCGTCTGGTTTAAAGGTTGACCGGGCGCCTAACGTTGTAACACCACTGACGAGGGGCTGAGCATATTCTGCAAAGAGAGGGGGCCACAGTTAAAAACTGAAATCATCTTATAGATTCCTCCAGAAGACACATTTCTGTGATTACATGTATTGTGGTTATCACAGATCCAACTTGACCTGTATTCATTCAGACTTTCACTGTATATACATTACCAGTCAAAAGTTCGTCAAAAATTCTGACCTCAGCTGGAAACATTTCATCAGTTAATGTTCAAAAGGTAGGAAGGTAAAACTTTGACCACCAGTGAAGCAGCTATTTTACATGTGCCTTCCAGTCAAGTTTCAAGGTTTTTTTTTTAACACAGTTATTAACACAAAGAAGCAATAACAATCTCAGTAAAGAAAATTACTACAAATTCGCTGAGTAAATATAATGCAAGAACATTTCATTTCAAGTGTTTTTGAGAAAGGAAATCCATGTCAAACTAATTAAGAGAGGAAGAACAGTTGTATGACATTCCTTGCATGGCTGCAGTGTCCTACTTAAGAATAAAAAGCTGCAATACAGCAATATACCAAATAGGATGTTTCACAACATGATTTTGCAACGTCTTCATTACACCATAAGGGCGCTGAATTTCTGAGACAAAAAAACAAAGCTAAATAAAACTGTTTTTGACAGTTAAATTTCTTTAAAAAGTGAAAGCTCTACATACACGATGTAGGCACAACTTGTTTTAATACAGGAAAGTTTAGAAGGTCTGTAAGAGCACTTTAACAGTGTTTTACCTGCTGGCTCTGCATGTAGTCTGGGTACAGCTCTGCCCGTCAGCCGGCCCACCTCACTGCTGCTGTACCGAACTGACTCCTCGGACTCCACCATCTTAGAGGGCAACAGTTGCTTCATGCTTTTCCACCAGTCTGCAGCCGGAGTACAGCGAGACGCACAATGATTCGCAAAAACTCTCATGAAAACACACACACCTTTGAGGCCTTTTTACATTACATACCTGTGCGATCCCAGTGAGGGAGGTCATAGGTTCCTTCAGAGCTCTTTTTCCTATGAAGGGAGAAAAACTGTTAAAAATGATTAAGTAATGGAGGGTAATTTTTAGTTGTTTTTGCATAAAAACGGCAGTGCATACCTGTTTCTCCAGTGCCACGCACAAACCACAGCCACGATGAAAACGGTCAGAGCCATGACCATCACGGGCACCAGAACTGCTGCCAGAGTCACGTCTGAGTGCAGAAATGCTGCCGTTAGCACAAGATGACAAACTCTCTATTTGGAGAAAAACAAGATTTTTTTTTTTTAAACCAAAAATCGGACGCACCTTTGCTGGTGTGAGGAGGCATCGTGGTATTTCTGATGTCTGGGGTGTGTGTGGTTTGGCCGAGGTGTGGCGGGCGTTTTGTGCCCGCAGCAGGTGGACGCCCCCCCGACCTTGGCCGCTGCTCTGGCCAAGTCACTGTCAAAAATAAATGAACGTAACATTTCAGAAGAGAGTTCACAGTCGAGGTGGAGCTTATAATTGTCTTTTTATAGGATATATGCACATACACAATTCAACCCACCTGTATGTATTTGGCAGCCGACAAGCTCCAACTTGAGCGCAATTCTGTGGTGCCATAGCATCGGATTTATCCTCACAAACCGAGCCTCGATCGGAGGAATGAAGTTATTCCTCACCTCATGCAAGTAGTTGATGTTGCCTTGGAAAATCTACCAGAAAATGAGAACAAACACTCAAAGCCTGCTAGTTGCTGAAGAAAAAAAAAAAAGATCTGCAGAGCCATTCTTGTTTCATGGCCATGGCCAAATGCACTGTATAAGCCATAAGCTGATTATTTTCCAACTTGGCAAGCTAATAGCTACCTTCCTAAACACAATAAGAGCCTGTGAGATTCCAAGCAGAGAGCAGCGTGTAGACAGCAGTTCCAGTCTCACAACCCAGCCACTAAATCCATATCCTTTCATTATTAATGCCCAAGTGTCCTGACTACCACAGCACTTAACTCAAACCACTGACTGCCTTCATTTCCTGCCATAAACATCTCTTAGTCAATACCAGTTGCTATGGAAACTTGTTCCTGCAGCCTGCTAAAGTGACATTTTTGTCCATTTACACTAATTTAAAGAAAAAAACAGAACATAAAAGCCAATGACGTAACTGTCGACCAAGTCAGATTTATTGATTTGGTGTTTGTGTTACCTTGTCTTGTGTAGAGTTTGCTTCCCTGTAGATGTGCCATTGTTTCCCATTGTAACTGTACAGGACCCGGTATGCTGACACGTAGTACTGGTACTCTCTGAGGGTAGAGCCAGTGGTGGTGATACCTACATGAACGCACAACAGAATCAACAAAATGACACTGCACTGTGGGCTCCACTTCAAGCTTAAACACAAGCATTCATAGACAGACTGACAGAGGTCATAAAATAATATACTGAACAAATGATAATTCTTAATTAATGGTGATGAGAAAAAGAACAGGGTGAACTGTATGAATACAGTTCATCCTGAGGGAAGCATGAAGGTCTGAACCAAAACCAATCCAACAGGTGTTCAGATATTGCCATAAAAACTACAAACAATCTGCTGGTGGCGTTAAATTAAAAGACAGGCTCATATCTGTAAAAAATCTTACGGCAATCCATTCAGTAGTTAGTCAGTAGCGATATTTCAGTTTGGTTGACCGACCACTGCTACAGAGCCATGCCGCTAACACGGCTAAAACTGTTTACACGTATGGTAAAGCCCTTTAGAGAGAGAGAGAGAGCCTTATCCCTGGTTTACACTCAAATTGTGTGTTTGTGTGTAGCTGTGTACCTGTGATCCTCTTCTCCCTCTTGAGATCGACCTGCAGCCACTGCTGCTGGTCATTGTGAGAAGGCGACCAGGGAAGCTCTGCCCTCTTCAGCCGTGCCCCCGATGGCGGCCACACCCTCGGCTGACCGGCTGTGTTGTTCCACTCCCACACGGAGGAAGCAGACAGCTGAGTGTTGGCAACACCACCAGACTCTAAACCCAGCGTCCCATAGCAGCCTGCAAGCACAGAGACCCCATTACCATCATTAGAAACTGAAAAAGTTTGACAAACTGAGATGTAGGAGGCTTTAATACATATTACATGTTATATTACATGTTCGTATGCAGTGCCTTTAAGTGGAGAGAGATTTCAAGTCAGACGGCAATAGTGGGAACGTGTGAAAACATTTCAGTTTCAATTTCACTCCAGATTTTCTGCTGCTGACGTGTAAAAATGGCCGGTATGGTAAGATGAGAGGTGAGCTTTACACTGTGATGCTATCGGCAATAATTACATTTGCTGGATTTCTCCTCACAAAACTATTACAGGTTTTAATGATGTTTCAGGAAAAGAAAGAAAAAAAAGAACTCACCGTTGGTCCTGAAGGTGAAGAGGCTGTTCGATAAAGTTCCTCTGAGGAGAGAAGTGCAGGATTAGAGGATCAAGTAAATACAGATCAGTACATTAAATACCTATTACTAAGTAATTGTGACGGAGAAGAGGGACCATAGGACAGAGCCATACACTCAAACAGATTGGGGCAGGTCTGTGTGCTGTGGTGTGGACACTCGTACCCAGTGGAAGTGACATTGTTAGCCAGTGTGGCCTCGTAGTGAGGGATGCCTTTGCTGCTGACCACGTTGATCCTCCCGCCCATGGCGTTGGACACCACACCTGCATGGATGGCTGCCACGCACAGGGGAGATGACTGCAGGGTGAACAGACAGACGGATGAGGTTAAACAGTGCTTTCATACTTGTAGTTCAGTACACGATTTGGGAGTGAAGCTGCAGCATTGTTGTGTTTTTTTTTATTTGGTTCCATTTGCGTTTACACCACACTTGGTTGAGCGCACCAAACACTGTACAGAAGAGTCACATGGTCAAAACAGTCGATCATCTGTTGGACCAAATATCAAAATGAAAATTGCAATTCCTTATCTCACATCTCCTCCGGTTTTCATGTTTCACAGGCAAACAACAATAAAATAGTCCAAGTCTAAGTCAAACTTTTCATTGTAATGAAACAAGTGAAACAGTGCTGAAGGAGAAGGGAAACAAACAAACAACTTAAGTGTCAAAGCACTTTTCTATTCCACTGCACCCAATAACCTATTTACACCACATGAACTGTGAAGACTAGGCAGATTAGACTGATGAGCTGCTATGGCTTTGTTTAAAACATTATTTCTGCATGAGACAAAACAGCAGTCACTGTGTTCCTCTTTGTTACTGAATGTGTGATGTGAAAAGGGAGATCACCAAAAAGAGAAGATAGAAGAAAAGATAGGCATCTCCCAGAAACTAATAGTGTTTGTATGTTATTTGCCAAGTTCAGCATGTATTGTAACCACCTTGAAACTTAAGTGTCGCTAGCTTTACCCCAACATCTCTCTTTTGTCTCTCTTTTTCCCTCTGACTAGTTGGGAAACTGCATAACATCAGAAGAAATTCCCACCCCAAGTCCAACTATTGATACCAGCGCTTGTTTTTACAGGCTGAGTGAATGCCGAACACATGCTGTACGTGCTCTCATAGAGGGCGAGTGCTCATCCACTGTGGGCCATGTTGTAAATCAATGATGAGGACAGCTTCATGGTCCCACTGGATATTATATCCATATAATATGCATATGCATGAAAGTGATTAAACACAGCTCCTTGATTTGCATGTAATAGGCTGGATTTGCTAAAGCGTATGTTCTTTTCTTTGAAATATATCATGCCACATTATCTTATTGCAGATATGCTGGTATCAGTGCAGATGTTAAATGTATCCACTGTATAGTTTGCCCAACTGACAAGCTGATTTCTACCAAGTTCATATTTACTTTGTAAAATGTCCCAGCGAGTACATATCTTGGTCTTTTTTTTACTATAAAAAAAGATCAGATCTTTAAACACCCAAATATCTGCCCTTTCAGGCTGAATCTATATTACTCATTAAAAGTTTTTACATTGATTTTCCAGAAAGAAATATCTATATTTTGGGGTTAAAATATTTGGTCATGTTCTGTGTAAGGAATCAAAGCTCCCAAAAAAACATTCCAGACAAGATCATGTGCTTTAAAAAATAAAGGGCCAATAGGTAGTGATGTTTCATTAAACAATCATAATGTTTGATACCGTTGCAAACTAAAAGCCACAGCCGGAAGAAGCAGTACTGTCTCATACTGATCACAGAGAACAAGCTTTTAACCTTCAGACTGTGGCAGATAAGATCTGATGAGTCAGCATGAGGTCACTCCTCTGCAGAGAGGACACTGAGGGGCTCTGATGGCAATGATTCACTGCCGGCGGCATTCCTGTCCAAACCTGCAGCCACATCACGGAGGAGCGGACAAATCCGAAAACTCTCCAGTCGCAAAGCTGCTTCCCATGAACAGCTGGTTGAGTGAGGTGGAATTTTATTACTGGAAAAGACCCACACTGGAATTCACAGCTGACAAGATTGTGGGAAAAGCTCCGGTGACCCAGAGTGACAAGCACATGCGTTCTCACACACACACACACACACACACACACACACACACACACACATACACAGCAGTCGAATGCTGCCACTAGCAATCAACACTTGCCCTGTGACTCTTAAACTTCCCCAAAAACACACACACCACATCCTAAAGAGCAGCATACTAAACCACTAACACAAACAAAAAGCCTCGCTCCGAACCGCCGCACTCTGCCTCCAACAGAGGAAACCACACTCGAGCACACATGAGGTGTTACACACACGAAAACGTGATAAATGGGATGTGGAAATGTATAAGCCAGAACATGTGTGATACCCCCACAATGGCCAAAATATTACAGCCTAGTGACACACAAACACGCCCCTAAAACACAAGCATCAATGACTCACTTGTATATACTGCAAATGTAGACATAAAAAAGGAGGCGCACACACACACACACACACACACACACACACACACACAGGTTTTCTCCAACTCCTCACTCACACTCTCGCCTTTTCTCTCTACAGAACGCACACTCGACACACAGCTCTGCTCGGCACCCTCTCACAGCTGGACTGGATTAGAGGGTTATTATTTTCAGCCAAACTATTATCTCACCTCCCTTTCACCCGCTGACCCTGCCCCTCCTCTGTTCCTGAGGGGCACCTCACTCCCTGAAGCACACCCTAGCGCTCCTCTCTGTCCTCCCATCGGCCAGCAACACCCCTCCCCTCCCTGCTCTCCCTCCTAACCCTCCCCTCCTTCAACAAACCCCGAGCTCAGAGCATGAGGTCATCAGCTAGAGCCACGGCACCCATGACCTCACGCGCGGTGGGGGGGTGCTGTGAGGTCATCAGTCCTGGACTCACATACCACGGGGCACGATTGCACAAGGACTTACTGAATTCAAATACTTGCAACACAGTAACATCACACAGAAACAACAGAGCAAGGCCCTGAAAACATGAGTAAGCAAGTGTCGATGGTCTCTGGGGGATCATGTGGGGCGCCGGCGACCACAATGCAGAAGACCACTGGTCACTATGATGACCACAGAAAAGAAAAACGCATGCGCGCACACGTTAACTGTATGTGCTCACCTCTCTGTATCCATTTGGTATAGTTCCAGAAATTTCCTCAGTGGATGTCAAGCAGCCTGCGGGACAGTATTTACTAAGAAGAAAGACACACAATCAGTATCAGGCAGCTTGATCACTGCACAAATATGCACACAAAGCAAACGGTTATTTACCTGAACTCTGCCTCAGGGAAGTCAGTTCCTTTGTCCAGGCAGGTGATTAGATCTGCAGCAGGCAAACAGACAGAGTCAGAACTGGTTTCTCTGCACAATCCCGCTAACCCCTCGTTTCTTCATCTTCCGGCTTTCTCTTTTTGGCCACACAGCAAGCGCCAACCTTTTCCAGGTAACTCGTGTGTTTCACTATCTGGTGTTGTAAGGATTTTAAGCAATGAGGAGCAGGCGTCAAAAAACAGATTTTCCCACAGACATATTTTACAAAGTAATTTCCTCCACGAGTGTGGCAACTTAAAATGATTTTCATTATTGATTCATCTGGTGATCATTTTTTCCATTATCATTAGATATTGTCATTTGAAATTTGAAAGACATGTACAAAAACAACCCAAAACCAACACTAAAGATATGCAGCTTTAATGATGTAAGACAAAAAAGGTTCCGGCTTTTCTCATTATTTTTGCTAAAAAAATAAGTTTGAAATGACTTATCAATAAGTTGCAGATGATTTTTATGTAGTAGTGTGCATTTTTCACCCTTCTTGACATTTGACTGACGAAAAGATTATTCAATTAATCAAAAAGATGATGGTCTGAATCATCAATAGAGAGGCTTCACAGGGTGAAACATTCACACTGACCAACTTTTCAAAACGTTCAGTTTCTACATGGTAGAGAAATCAACAAATATTCACATGAGAAGCTGGATTTTTTGCATTTGCTTGAATAAATTTCACAAATATAGTTGTCAGAACTGTTCAATCAACTTGAGCTCAGCTCCAAAAACATTACACATGTCACTGAGTGTTTCAGTGATGTAGCACACCACACATGACCAACAGGACACTGTGGCCTGCTGGGAATTCGATGTAAACCCTGTGGTGGTGGGTCAGCCTCGCCGAGTCCTGACCACATTATCAAAAAAGCCATTTATCTGGTAAACTAGTGAGTCAAACTGAGAAATACCCCCAACCGTTGCCCGTCACCATGGTGACTGATTTACTTAGCTGTGCAAACTGTCCTCCCACGCTCATCTGCATGATCAGTTACATGACAAGAAAAAGACACATCAGGTCTTTGGGGGGCCTTCACTCCACTGGCAGCCTTGTTTGCCTTCCACTGTGATTCAGTCATGCCGAGATGACCACTCAGACAGAATTATTCCCGTCCTGCACACACGTCACTGCCTTCCTTTTCTTGTGGCTCCAATTATCTGTTTATCTGAAGTCACTGAAAATGTTCCACATGACAAAGCACAGCCCTCTGACGTTATAATCACATAGTACTGACCAGCAATGTTCATATTGAAGAGAAAATGCACCACTTTTAGACAAGAATCTGTCTGTAGAGGGATCTGTGGACAGTCACACAGTATGTACATGATGCTCGTAGCGCTAAAA
>JAVQJZ010237534.1:0-12427 GCA_036025355.1 Leiopotherapon unicolor
AGTTTGTGACTTAATACCTAAAACAGTACATTTAATTACTAATAGGACACTTGTTCAACACATAAAGGCAGCACAGTGCAGAGGAGCACTTCAACCTTGTGCACTTTTAGAAAAATTTAAGGCTAGTCCTGCCCTTAAATTTTACGTTCTTTCCTTCACACAGAGTATTATGGCATAAATGACCAAAACATTATAATATGTACAATTCGAAAATCATGGCTAAAATTTCTCAGCTTACCTTAGTCCATCATGTCTCCTTATGTGTGAAGTCGACTGTGGCGATACACTTTGCAGTGTTTCGGCACCCTCTCTCCTGCAGTGGGTCTCTGGTATTGGCTGGTGACAGAAATCTACTCTTGGCCATAATCTGGAGGTGTGGCCACTTTTGGCATTCATCCAGAATCTACATTTAAACCTCCAACTACTCCTAGTCAGCATCAATTTATCTTAGAGGTGACGTTAAGCCCATCTTGGAGCTCCAAGAGCAATGACTGTTAAACTCAATTTACTTTGGTAGTTGTGATGAGATGGTCTCACTGAAATTGATAAATAAAGCAGCAACAAAGACAAAGAAAATAGCAAAGGACACAACAGTAGTTTGACCAAGTAAGGAAACTGGCAGCTTAGTGTAACTTTATAAAAATGAATAAAGTTGATATTGTACATTGAATAACAGGTAGACCTATTTAATACAAAGGTGTGTTTGTCTGTTCTGATCACCACGTTCCTTAACAGGTGACTTGGTTTCAGCTCCATTAAGCAACTGTGGTGTGGAGATATGCCCCTTTGTTGTTTTTGATTAATCAGGATTAAACAGAGCCACCACCTAACATTTGTTTGTGCAAGCAAGCTGGAACCACAGGCAGTAAAGTACACCGAGATACGGAGTGCAAAGTCAGATAGAACAGGCATTCGCTGGTAGCACGAGCTACAGTCTGCCTCAAAAGTACACTAAGTTTTACAATACAAATCCAGTCTTAGCCTGTTGAAGGAATTCAGGATGTGGTTGATTGTTCTTAAGCTGGTCTGAAACACCACTTAGGAGTGGTGATTTTATCAACTTCTGTCAATAATGTTACTTCAATTAGTGACCATGTGTAGATCATTCTGTTACATTTTGATATGTGAGTGAGTTTCTCTGATTACTCTTGAACATGTAATCCATTATCTAGATCTCTATTGGTTCGATTTACTTGATACTGCTGCACCCATTTCTGTCTCGCCTGCATGGTGTACCTTCATTAACGTCTTTATTAAAACACCAGTGACAAAACTCATTTTAAAAAGTCACCTGAATGTTCAGTTAAATATACAGGATTTGTGAAACTCTTGGAATAGGCATCAAAGAGGAATATGTGGCAAAGCCAATTTCAAAGGGTTGTTTATTTTAGAAAATCAAATCTTCATGTCTTGTTAAGGTCATAACATTATGTGAGCACATGTACAGACATGTGGTACTCTTGTCTCAAGCCCAGTTTGTGTTACACACACTGCAACTCTCACATCTAAGAATGAAAGCCATTTTATTTTTTGGCCATACATAAAACAAAATTATCTCATATCACAAATAATCATATAAATAGTCAAAGTACAGTAAATAATGTTTAGAGTAGCAGTTATTTGTGATCAAAGAATATACATATGGTCCACTGAACAACATTAAAGGACATAAATGCAGTATTGATGTAAAAAAACAATAAAGACATGACTTTTGTAAACACCAGTTTCTTTAAAACCATAGATCTTTTGCAGCTCTGCAGCTTTGCAGATCTGGTCAATGGTACACAAGCTACGTAACATTGTTTTTACCACATTCTAGCTCACAAACTCATGAACACGATACGAGTCTCTCATGAAACTACTATGCTGTAGGCTGGAGCTGAACTCTGTATGCCAGCCTCTCCGTTGTCGTCCATCTTGGCCTTGTCCAGGACAGGCTCGTTGTATGCCGAATTCTCCTTCCCCGTCAGAGGAGTTCTGGTCATCACGAAGGAGTTTTCCCTCATTGAGCGAGGTCCTCCTCTGCAGCACTCCCAGAACCTCTTCCCACACAGGTAGATGATCTCACAAAAAGACAGGAAGATGCAAACAAAGCTGGTCACCACCATGAAGACGGTGAATATTTTCTTCTCTGTAGGCCTGAGGGACACATAGTCAGAGAGAGAGAGACGGTATAAATTTTATTGGTTCCTTTAGTGAAATGAACCTTTCACATGGAAACCTAAGACCAAGATAAGCTCCGAAGATTCCATGAAATGTAACAATTTTTAACCTTGGAAGTACCCTTACCTGGCAATGTAGCAGTCCACCACATTGGGACATGGGTCTTCGCTGCATTTCACTAAAGGTGGAAAGAACGTGGCCTCATAGATGTAGAACAGCAAGAAGATAAACACAGCATCCACTGTAATCTTAAACAGCAGGCTAAGAAAGTAGGTCCACCAAAGACCCCCTCGCTTCTTCCCAGTGTTATCATACAGCGGGGTGCAGTTTTCTCCGTGCTTCAGCTGGTGTTTGCGCTCACGTTCTTTTCTGTAGGACACATGGAGCGTCACGAGAAGGGACGGGCAGGTGACAAAGATCAGCTGTAGAGCCCAGAGTCGAGTGTAGGAGATTGGGAAGTAGTGGTCGTAGCAGACATTTTGACAACCCGGCTGTCGGGTGTTGCAGTCAAAGTCCTTTTGCTCGTCACCCCAGACTTTCTCACAGGCCACCAGGAAGACCAAGAGCCTGAAGATGAAGACGATGGCGAGCCAGATGCGACCGAATGCCGTGGAGTACTTGTTCACTCCGCTAAGGAGGCCTTCAAGGAAGGCCCAGTTCATGGTGCTGTGTCAGATCTTAGGTTGGACACCTTGAAGAGAAAGAAGCCCCAAACAACCCAAAAAAGCAGACAACACTCAGCTGAGTGCTCAAATACAAATGACTCGGACACAAACTGAACTGAGCACGTCCGGCACAAAGGCTCTGTAATATACTACTTATTACTACTGCCTTCTTGGCACAGGTTGAAGGGGAGGGAAGAACGCTGAAGAGAGCAAACACAGACTCATGCTCCTGCTACAGTCACCAGTGGACTTGGTGATAGCAAACACTATGATTAACAGGCAGGAGAAAGACCCAGAGAGGAAGAGATATCACTGAATACTAATAAATACTAACAAATCCACTGCTGCTCAGAGTATTTCAGGTTCCTTAAAGCTGAATGTTAACAATTTAGGGAAATAGTTTGGATGTTTGTAAAGTACCCATATTTGCTCTGTTGTGGATACTTCAGTAAAAGTTAAGAAAAAAAATCCAGCATTTTTAAAGCTCACCACCAGAGAGATTTCTTTTCTGGCATTTAATTGATATTAATTCAGTCTTTACACAAGACAGTCAAAACTACCTTTGTGAGGTCATAAGTGCATAAAATATTTAAACTGTTTTGTTTCCAGAGGGAACAAAGTCAGTGTTGGTTCCCCATGATAAAAGTTTTTCATATATATCATCCAGCACTGAGGAGGTGGGTCGTTACCTGGCCAGTCACCTCTGCTGTCAGCCATGTCTGGAAAGCAGCCAGCTTGGCACTATTGAACACAGCTGGTGGAGTTAAAGGGTGCAAAGCCGGTGAGGGATTACATTGATTATTTCAGTGTACACTGTGACTATGATGCAGGAGAGCGCATTGTTTAAAAGTGCATGTAGCTTATTGGGGCGACACGTATGTACTATGATCATCTACTTTAAAGGTACGATTGTAGTTTCTAGTTCTGGGAGTGCACAGGTGGTGTAAACAAATTGGAGTAAACCAGCTGAGTGAGGTCAACAGGGGCTAATTCACAAATTTTAAGTGAGGGGGACTTAAAGGACAATTGAATCAAGCAATGAGCTTAAAGAGGAAGTTGAGAAATGTCAGATTGAAAAGTGACAGACCAGTGAAGTGACAGTGCAAGGCAGATTTCCCCCACCATTACTGTACTTGTGTCTTTGTGACTGATGTAACTTCTTGAGGTCAGTGACTGCTTGCAGAGGACAGACAGCCTCTCTGCGCAGACAGACAGACTGATGTTTGGGCGCTGCTGCTTCAAGCCATCCAAAATAAAACTATAAACTATGGGAAACAAAGTGCAGCCGGTGCTTTGTTAACCACACACCTTCATGAGCACTGCTGGTGTTTTAAAGTCATTCCGCTCAAACTCAGCCATTATTTCCACTCTGCCACACTGTGGTGTTTACGGCTGTGATGTTTTTAGTAGGTACAGTAGAACCGGAAATCATAATTATGATTCTCGCTAGCTTGACGGTGGTGTCGGGTGAGGGGTCATAAATTGAGACAGACTCCCCACATTTGCATACAGTATTTCCCCTCCGCTCGGCTGAAAGACAACATGACCCCGCACCGTCCACCCTCCAAACCTTAGTTCACCGCTCCGGACCGGGGAGACACTTTGTGTGCCGGTGTCGGGCGGACCGACACTTTCTCCACAGTTTCCCCGCCCTCCCTCCCTCTCCGCCCGGCCGGCTGCTGCTGACTCTTCTCGGCAACGGGAGGTAAGAGAGCTGCTCCGCGGCGGGACAGCCCGCTGTTAGCTCCCCGGCTAACTCAGCTAGCCGAGGAGCTAACTCGTTAGCACCCGGTCGTGTCTCAGCCCCGCCACATGACAACACAAATGTTCGTCTGCAGCCACCGTAAGGGCCTCACACACAGCGGCTCATCGGAAAATACCGTCGGTGTAACCTCCGACAGAGCAAGTTTTAAGTAAGTTGTTAGCCAACAGAACAGGCGGGACAGTGTTCATGGGCACAGTCAGTGGTACAGTTTCCTGCAACTTCCAAAATAAAAGCTTTAAAAAAGCGGAAGGTCAGAATTAAATGCCAGGAGTGGCATGATGTGATGTGAAATGTGTCTCTTAATATGTTAAACGTATAGCCTTTGCTAAACTTGGAAAAGCTTGCATTTTATGTACAATATATACACAATGTAACTCCATAAAGTCATCCCGAACAATTTAATGTGATCCAACAAATGCTCTGCCATGAATCTTACCTTTATGTAGCGTATCATTTATATATATCTTTTTTTTTTGTTGACACTGTCAATAGGGAATTCTACTAATTCTACTTTATATGGGCCGTGTTGCCATAATGAAGTGCAATATAGTGAAAGGTGGTTTTAATATGTTCACCCCATTTGCACAGAGGAGCAGAATATTAAAAGCTTGTTTCAGTATAATAAGTCCAACCCACCACCTACTACAAACTCAATAATAAACACAAAGTTGAATTATTACCTTTTTGCCAGTGTCAACAAAAACTGAAAAATTCTTCTTAAAAGCAGAATTCATGTATATATGTATATATATTCTGCGTGCTTTTATTGTGAAGGTCCCGCTGCACGTGTTCCTCTTTGTCTTCGCCTCACAGTGTCAAACTTCACGCAGCAGCGCAGAGCGCAGCTGTCGGTGTGAGAGTGGAGCTCAGGGGAGGCAGCCACAGTTGACGGCGTTAGCTTAGCCAGAGCAGCCTGCTACAGAGCCATCAGCCGCCGTGGGGTGTTTCTTTCTTTTTTTTTATTTCTCCAGCATGCAAACTCAGGCATCTTAACGTGAACACACTGCAGCAGGTCTCCTGTGTGTCTGTGTCTGCAGAGCCATGCGACAGTGGTGCGTCCCCGCTGCGACCCCCCGCACTGAGCCACTCCCGGGGCGCCTGTCCGTGTCACCCCCTCCCCCAGGTAAGACCGCCTCAGAGGCCGGGCCGGGGGTCCGTCCACTTCGGGCTGACCTCTGGATCTTTGAGTTGAGCGTGGAGCAGCGGTGAGGTGGCTGGAAGTCCTGTGGCTCTGCCCTGTAAACACACAGGATCTACAAAACATCCAGCAAGTTCACTTTGTCCTGCTCCTCCACAAAAAAGCTGCATGTGTGACAGTCAGACAGGCAAATCAGAAATCAGTGTTTTTGGTCAATTGTAAACGCATCCCACCCAACAAGATAACTTTTTCAAGGCTCTTTGACCTGCTTGTTGGAGCTCATCACTTTGACAGAAGTGCTGATGTGTGAAACCATCAAACCGTAATCATGCTGAATTGAAGAGGGGGGCTCAGCAGATTTACAAGGCAGAGAAAGTTATTTTGTCCCAGATGTTTACCTTTTAAAGTTAGAACGGGGATGTCAGAGGACTAGATTTTCTAAATGACCTCAATCTGAGCTTCACTGTGGTTTGTGCACATACAGAGAAATGTAAAGGCGAAGACTTCCTGATCCCACACAGGTCAGACAGGGGTGGGAAGTGAAAAGATGGACAGATGGATATGACTGGGCTGAGAGGACCTGATGTTAAGTTATGTATGCCAGGGTGATCTTACTTTAATTCCACCCTGGACAAATGGAGCAAGGTTAGCCCCATGTGTCTGTGCCAAGTGTTTGAAAGGGTGCCAAAACTTTGAATGACCCAAGGGTTCTTCAGAGGAGATTGCAGTGTGTTTTTGTCCCCCTCTCTAAGTTCACTTTTATAAACCAGATTTGTGTTTACTCAGTCATTAGGTATTTACAGAACTGAAATCATTTGGTCTAAAGTATTCTAGATAAATGAATCCCGACAAAGGAAGTGTGGTGTTTGAATTCGGCTTTGCTCGTCTTTTTTTGTTTGGGTTTCATCTATTAATAATCCTTTCATCATTAAGCAGTTTGTCTGCAGGTTCTGAAAAAGTTTGTGACATACTGTCTAAATTTAAGGTTTATCAGAGGAGCTAAAAATAGCAGTATATGTCTTGGTAAGACTTTGTGACGTCTTGTTTATCTGGTGAGAAATCAACCAAAGCATGCAGCCCTTCGGTGTATTAATAGGGCCACAGTTGGTTCATATTCACTTACAAAATTGGTCTTGCATTTCATTCACAATGCCAGTCTCAGGTTCACTTTGGTAAAGCTCACACCTCCACATTATGCATGCAGATGCCAGAATGGAGTGCTGCGAGGTGGAGCCCCGCTACACCATCGAACAGATCGACCTCCTGCAGCGCCTGCGTCTCTCAGGCATGACGAAACCTCAGATCATCCACGCTCTGGAGTCCCTGGAGAGGCTGGACCCGGACCACCGCCCGCCACATTGCGACTCCCACCCGGCCCCGTCCAACAACACCCCTGCCGCGGCTGCCCCAGCCCCGTCCTCGTCCTCATCCTCCTCTTCCTCCTCGCTCTCCCTGGCCTCTGCTACCACGCAGACCTCTGGCCTGGACGGCGCCGCTCTCTCCCCAAGCAACAGCTACGAGGCCTCGCCGCCGCCCCTCTACCCCCCCAGCGTGGCTGTTCAGCGGTCGTTCAGCTACGACATGATGGGAGAGGAGGAGTGGGACCTGGAGGAGAAGGTGGAGGAGTACATGAGGTGAGCAGGGAGGAGGGAGCTTAGTGTTATCAGAGATCTGGGTGAGAACGAGTTGAAAAGCAAGAGCAAAAGAATGGTAGAGACAAAGAGAGACTATTATAACATCAGATAATGACAGCTACTGTCCCCAGAGGTGCAGGCTTATTCTCCAGAATTTTAGTGGAGTTAATTCAGGTCAGGTGTTTGGGGATGTCTGGAAAAAGAGAAGCACCAGTGAATAAGGTTAGTCAGAGCACAGCCTGGTGTTTTAACCACCGCGTAGTGGTTCTAATGCCACAATGGCTTTCTGTTGCTTTTACAGGAGAGACAGCAACCTGGTGAAAGAAGAGATCAAGACTTTCCTCAACAATCGCAGGATCTCTCAGGCGATCGTCGGCCAGGTTACAGGTATTCTGCTCTGTCTGTAATGTGTTTACTGCTAGTACAGCTTATTAAACAGCTGCAGGGATACATGTCAAATCACCAGAGGGCAGTTATAAATAGTGGCGAAATGAAGGGGTGGAGATCTTCAAGAAGCTCATGATTGATTTAAATGAGATTCTTGTAGTAGTGGTTTTAGTCCACTAAATTTGCAATGTGAATCATAACTGGCTGCTGGTGAAAGGTCACCTTCTGCCTGAACAGAGCGTGTGAGAGTATACAACTTTATTTGACAGTAAACTGCACTAGATTGTATAATAGAACAGTCTTATGCACAAGAAAGTAATGAAATGAAACCACCAACTTTCTGTAGAAACAAGAGTTTATCCGTGTTTTCTGGAGTAAACCCTCACTAACGTTAAGCAGTAGGAAATGCGCTTTGCTGTGACACTAGTGCCAGTGAAACCTTTGTACTCCTCAGTGCTGTTGTACAGACACTTTCTTTCTTCATCTGCTCAGAGTTGGCTGAAGTTTTGTGGTCCGGTGTGCGTTGGTTGCCCGCCTTGTTAGCTCTTGCTCGGTACACCTCGTTAGGCCTGATGGAACAGAGTGTAAACCACACTTGCATCTTGCAAAGCTAATTATGAATTCAATTCAAAATGTTATAAATGTTATAAAGTTATATAACGAATAATATAACGTTTAGTCCAACATCACGACAAGCTTTCATATTTCGTAGATTAAAGGTAAAACAGGCTACAGGATAATTGGACTGGAATTTAACTCTACAAGATGTTTTTCAAACCTTTAATAGACTTTTTGGTTATTAAATATAATAATAAAAGAATGAAAATCAAACAGCTAATATAAGGGTTGGCATTGATAATGTAACCTACCTGTTACTAAGTAGAGAAGAGCTTGTGGCCTCCACAGCCAAGGCACCTCTTCTGAGCAGTAAATGCATGTTCACAAAAAAAGTATTGATATTATAAAGGCTTCATTAGTTTAACAGGAGTATTTCAGAGCTGGCTCACCGCCAGTCTCTCTAGCACAGATGCTATTGGTGCGCCATGAAATAAATCAATGTCTTTTAATGTGTTAAGATAACATGGCTTGCCTCTGGCACACAGGCATCAGCCAGAGTTACATCTCCCAGTGGCTGCTGCAGCAAGGCCTGGAGATGAGCGACTCCAAGCGCAGAGCTTTCTACCGCTGGTACCTGCTGGAGAGAAACAACCCAGGTGAGACGCGGGGCAACCTGAGGGCTGCCGGGGTAAGACGGTGAATACTGGCCTCAGAAAAGAGCGAAGAATGGGACTGTTACAGAGCAGAGGATCATTAGAGGATGATGGATGTCAGATAGAGAAAGACTAATTATGAGGAAGTGCAGATTAGAGCCTCAAGGGTGAATGTCAGGTTAATGATAATAGATTATAGATTAGATAATGCGGGGAGGAAGGCTTGTATGAAAAGAGATAATATTTTCTGTGTTGTGTGAATGTGAACCACCGCTTGCTGACCCCCCCTTCCCCCTCCATGTGTCCTTACTTCCACCCTCCTGCATGGTAAACGTGCACACCTCTTAATTCCTCACGCTAACTCCATCCCGGTCGTCGAGGGCTGCGAGGTCAGGGAAGGACACGAGACAAATCTATAATTTCAGAGGAAAGACAAATGATAAAGGTAGTCCTGTCACAGGAGATGCTAATCAATAATATTAAGGCTTCTGGTTTGGAAATGAAACTGTAGTGGGTGAATGCGGTTTGTCTGTACAGGCTAGAGTAACAGCTTGGCTCGGCGCTGACCTCTCCATGTCCTACGATACCGGGATACAGATGCCTAAAAAAATTTGGTATGGTTTTAAACTGCTGTCACGTACCAAATGAGGATGCAGTGAAGATGCTCAGAGCTGTTGTTCGTGTCAGACAGCTTGCATTCACAGTAAACAGGTCAAAAAGTCGCATTATTGCATTATCAGTTCTATGAAATGAACAAAGCCGCCGACGGACCATCTGCTGATCCTGCTGTCTCCCCTCATATTAATCCTTTATTTCGCTTCCCCACCCACCCAAGCTTTGCCTTAGCTCCTCTGTAGTTCTCAGCGCTGATGCTGGAGGTACTCTGGTGCTGGTTTTCATTCCTACATGGCTAACAAAGCGGCTATTAACAGTGATACTAACAAGAACTAATTTTCTCAGTGGCCACAATGCTTTGCTTCTGATATAGGCTCCTATTGACCTGCCCATCATGAATCTAAAGAGACGCCCTGTTGTCAGTCAAATTGACTTTAAATTGGCAGCCACGGTGGTAAATTAATATTTTTAAATTTATTAGGACTGAAAACTGCCAGGCAGGTCTACAGGAGTGTGTCAGTTGACTTTCGATTTCTAATTACATTCTCTAATCTATAATCTAATCCCTGGCTGTGGCCTGCCTGACCATTGGTTTTGTCCCGACTGAAGGGCTGAGGTGGAGTGAAAGCCAGCACAGCGTGAGTCCCATGGCCAGGGCCAGGGGAGGGGACAGAGACGGGACGGTAGCAGGGGCAAGCGGCAGCCTCCCCAACATCCTCCCCAACCCCAACACCAACCTCAACCCCAACCCAGTGTGGAGCAGGCAGAGAGAGCTGCTGATGCACTTGCTGCCGTGGTACACTGCTGCTGCTGCCGCCGCCCAGGCCCAGCCAGGTAACCACGCCCTCCCCGCCCCGGCCTCGGCAGCTCGCCACAGGACGCCCGCACCTCTCCGCTCACCTGCATGCCGTTTACCCCGTAGATACTTAGTCAGCGTGGGATGCATTGCAGCAATCTCAAAAGGCAGAGATGAAGTGCAGGATTCACTGAGTACGACCGAAATCCTCTTGTGTTTGTTATGAACTCAGCTGGCTGCTATGACTGTTGCTGTGCTTAAGTTCAGATGTGTCTTAGTTTGAACACTATTAGTTTTGAGTGTCCTACTCAAAGCTTTCAGTTGCAGGCTGTCAGGGGAATTTCTACATGTTTAAACCAAAAGTAAGATTGTTGCAATGCTGGCTTGTGTTGTTAGATCCTCTTTTTGTGGAGTTTCACTCAGCACTATCAGACCTGTAGCCCAGTGTCTGATAGTGGGCAGATCTCCATTTAAAGCAAAAACTAAACAATCTTATATGAATTATTCTTTTTTTTTTTGGTTAATCCTTCCATCCATTTTCTGCCAGTTACCCGGGTCCACGTTGAGATCATTAGGAATTATTATTATTTACTGCTGGGAGGTCATGAGGTATTTCAAGTATTACAAAACTCCCTGCAGAATCCCCGATAACTGATAAACCCTGATAACCCTGATTGTAACTGTAAGTTACAACGTGGAGTAAAAGCAGAACATTTCCCCCTCCCCTGCAGGACGAAGTCAGTCCTTATTAACTGTCACCATGGCGATGTTAGAAGAGCCAGATGAACTTTGTCTTTAATATTTATACCAGGAGCACATTTCCTGTGACAGACTACAGCGTTTACATTTATGATGAAATAGACATTGAAGGCTTCGTGCTGTGTTGTACAGTTAACTGGAACAGATGATGGTATAAGTGAGATTTATGTGCTGCATTCACTTGATGAGAGTCGCTGCTGGCACCATATGGTTGCTTCTGACCATATGCTTTTTTGATTTTTTTATCTTTAATGTCCATATTTATATGTTAGACATCCATCCTCACCTAACAAAATGTTTTCAAAATACAACAAAAGCGATGTTTGTGATGAATGAGGGTCAAACAGCAGTTGTTGCTTAATTCAGATGGGATGGTAGCCTTTACCAACTCTTAATAAAGCAGTCTGTAGGTGTTCATTTCTCTCACCTGTCTCTTTCTGTCCGATATCACATACTGGGAGAAATGTTATGAAACTGTAAACTTGGTTAGCTTATTGTGTAAGTACATGTTACAACTGAGTACATCAGCTGGACTTGGAGTAACTAGTAACTGATTACTTTCATTCAAGAGGCAGCTGAAGTCCAAATTCAGTCACTCTCATTCTTTATAAAAAGTCTCAACGGTCCAATTGTTGCATGTGCTCTCTTCTTCAGGCGCCACCTTATCGATGCGCTCTCTGGTAAAGGAGGAACCTGATTGGAGGACAGGTATCATGGCCGGCGACAGAGCAGGGATGGTGGGCGGGCCTTTGAGGCTGCGCAGAGGAAGCAGGTTCACCTGGAGGAAGGAGTGCCAATCAATCATGGAGAGGTGAGTAAGTTTTAGCACTACAGAGAGGCAAAGAGAAACTGAAACGTTCTGGTTCATCCATAGAAGTAAGAAGTCCTCATTTAAAATCCTGTGGACACTTGTAACTTTCTTTTATTTTAGATCTTTGTTTAGTCAATAGTTATGTTTTTTAGCAACCTTTAACAAACACAATTTCCCATAAGCCCCAGTCTTTGGCAGGCTAAAAGTCATGACTTAACTAAAGAGGTCAGAGGCCCGTAAATAGTGAGTGAGAGTTTGGACTGAGTTACATCAGCTAAGGGTCGAGAAACGTGACGCCATGACTTGAGAGAGAGAAAATGGAGATTTCATCTTTTGCATACCATTACTCAACTTTAAAGGAGGAAACTGAAACTTTAAGTAAATTTGCTACCTTCATTATTGAATCACCAACAATTAAACACTGTTCAAGTAAAGCAGTTTTACTGTATTAAAATGAACTACAACTGCAAAACAAATTTTCAT
>JAVQJZ010237599.1:0-10903 GCA_036025355.1 Leiopotherapon unicolor
AGATATGAACCAAGACAAATTTTTAAATAATTTTACAGTATCTTAAAATCACATTAATCTTAGTTGATGGTATCATGCCACATACCACTACAGAGGAAATAAAAATAAAGGATTGGGCTTACATTCGATAAAAACTAGTTTAAAATGTTAGATTTTCTTTATATTGTTCAAAATATATCAGCGTCATTGTTTTGTTACTCCTAAATTTTAAAGATAATCACGCAGTCAACTATTATTTTGTCCCATTCGGCTCTTCCTAACATTATTAGAGTGACAAAGACAGAGACATCCCATTTCAGTCGCTTTCTTTGCAGAGAGTTTTTTGTCCCCTCCCTTGAATTTAAGGCAGATAATACTGCTCACAAGTCTGCCAACATCCCATCAGCCAGTTGGTTGTTTCGGGCTACGTTTGGACCACTCATCACATCGTCCTGTCAGAGGTCCGTAAACAGAGCTCGATCTGTACTGACAGCCTCTGTGCAGATCTATCCACATTACAGAAGCGTGAAGCGATCAAAAAGCCTGTCAAAGTGTACAATGTTCTACAAACATATTAATTTTATTTATATTTTGGAATACATTAAAATCAAATTACTGCATTGCGTGATTTGCTTTATTTACTAAAAGATGAAGTATACTTGAGCTGATAATGTCATAACAGACTGTGCTAACAGAAGGGACATGCCCCTGAGGAGTCGCCAACAATAAGTAAAAAAAAAAAAAAAAAAATCACAAAACAGAAAATGAATAAGAGAAGGAATGCAGAGATGAAGCAACAGGCTTTTGAAGTGGTGCATTAAAAGTCCCGTTAGAAGGTTTCTGTGGTGGTTTTTGTTCACCTTGAGGGTCTGCCACTAATGTGCCCAGCGAGACTCAAAAGTACGGCAGTGTCCTGAGGAGTGTTGGCACAAAAAGCCTTTTAAGGGATGAAATCTTTGACCCAAAATATAAAAAATAAAAAAACCCAACTGACTCTAATTCTGTCCCGTCACGTGTGAGAACAATGGCGAGCGGTCATCGCGGCTCATCTCTATTCTACTCTCTTATAGTTGTTTTAGGGGAAAAGTTCAATTTAACATATATTACAAGGTAATGTAAATGTAAATGTAAATTACTATTGCAGCACTGTTGAGATTCTTGACAGAAACTTGGACATACACTTTGGATGTAAGCGACCTAAAGGCAGCTACTGTACAAACCACCTGCTGTTTGTTTAGTTTTTTTTCAATCAATTTACATTAAACCACCGTTCTCACAGCCTTGCTTACAAAACAGATGCTATATTTGTCCTACAACCTTAATTTCACACCCTGTTTCCTCCTTATTAGGGGCCCTTCTGGGGCTCCTAACCTCCTAATCACCATGGTAACAGGACAGCCAGTGACACAGCCTCGGTCCCTCACCAGGTGTTGAGCTGATCAGAGAAATTTTTTTTTAAAAAACATGAGGAGGGAGAGAAGTAGGGAAATGAGAGAGAGAGAGAAAGTGAAGAGTGAAGCGTGGAGAAAATATGAATTATCAATGTGTCGCGAGCAAATGGAAAATGATTATTTCATGGTGATTGTCTGATGTCTGATTCTGAATTGTAATAATAAATTATTTATTCTCTCAACGGGATGAATATTTGATGAATGAAACAGAAATCGTGATTTGAGGGGGGAAATGTGGAGGAAGGTCGCAGGTCACCCAAAGTCAGACACTAGGATGCAACATCTGTATGCGTACCAGAGATCCATTCGCAGAAGGGATTATTAAATTATCTCTCTGAAATGAATAAAAATAATAATAGAAGACACTTGCAATCAATCTAAAAGAGAATTAAGCAAAAAAATCAACTTTATTCAGCCTGTGGAACACATGAATTATTGGGGCAGAAAGACTCCTTGAGTTTAGTAGACCGAGTGAATAACCTTGAAAAGCAGCCCAGGCCATATCACTGGGGTTTCTACTGCTAATTACAGACATCGCTGAGAGCAAAGCATAACTCAAAATGCCTCTGTGACACACACACATACACACACACACATGCAAAAATGCATGTGGGGAGACAATGTACACCTCACACACCCTCATGTGCTTTCCACCTAAAAAAAAAAAAAAAGTGTCGACACACTGTTCTCTGATAATGGATGTTCAATTTACTTCTACAAAAAAAAAGGTTTAAATGAGAAAGGGAGGATTTTATACAGATTAAATGGCTTTTAGTGTTACTTCTGCTCGAGTTGCTTCAGCAATCACATCGCTGCTGAGCAGATTGCCAGGTAACAGTCTGTGATACCGACCGGGGGAAAGAAAAAGTGTCAGGGGAGGGCCGAGGGTTGCGAGGCAGACGAGGCAGCAACAAGCCAATTCCTCACTCATGTTTTCATCTGTCTTTATTGCCAGCAGAGCAAATTGGAGTCTGCTATATTGTTATTGCGAACACAGAGAGAAACACAGACAGGTTAGAGGAGATAAAGAGAGACAGATGAGAGAGAGAAAGAAAAGAGACAATGACAAAACAGCAAGAAAGTGTTTGTAAGGGGCTGGAAGGAAGAAGCTGAGGGAGAGGGAGAGAGGGAGAGGGAGAGAGAGAGAGAGAGAGAGAGAGAGAGAGAGAGAGAGAGACTTATTCAAAGACAATGGGAGTAAAGAGAGGTCAGCAGACTAGTGACCTGGGGAAATCTGGTGGCCATTTCAGCCTCGACCCCTGAATAAAAAGTGACAAAAGCAACCCTGAGATCAAGATCACAGCCGGGAGCAGGAGGAGCTAAGGGCCCGCCCTTCAAAATGATTCTGTCCACAGTGAATATTAACAGCGTTTTCAAGGGAGGCCTTTACTTTGTCTCACAATTCCCCTGAGTTTTACATGGACATGTCATTAACACAAACTCTGCTAACACAAAGTTAACATCCTAACAGGTGAAGCTTTTGTTCCCCTCAAACTGCAATCAAAGAAAAAAAGAAAAAACACTGTTGCGTGACTTAAAAGTGATTGTGAGATGTCAGTTATTATTGATTTACTGTGATTTTTACACATATCTCTGTAGCAAAAAGAAGGTAAAACAATGTCCCAGCATGTTTCTTTATATTGTGACCAAGACAGAGATGTGAGATAGAAGTTTTTCATTTCAAAGTATTAACTATGAAACTTGTTGCAGCAAAGTTTAAATGAAAAACAGCCACCGAGTGTTATTTGACACTGTTAGCGCGGGTCAACACACAGCGGTGCATCATATCAACACGACCGTACGGCATATTAAGAGTAACATAAAGCCATGTGGATTTTGGAGAGCAGCTTAAGGTTCATTTGTCTTTTGTGTGCTCTGCGTCGTCTCTCCAGCTGTGTTTTTCGCCTGGAAATATATATTCTTTATTATTATCTTTATCAAGCCGGGACCGCGGGTCATAGAGGTGCGCTATTTTTAAACCACAGCAATAAGTTTCACCTCATCCACTGTGAGAGCTCCAAAACCACACAGGACGACTGTGCAATTACCCGTCAGCAGAAAAAAGTCAACGTACAGTAGTCGGGATACGTTAATCAAGGGAACGGGTTTGAAAAACTTTCAGCTTTTTTGAAGAAACCACCTCCGGTCAGTGCTCAAAAAAAAAAAAAATGGGACACTGGTGTATTTGTTGGGTTTAGATCGACAATAACCGGAGAGACGATTGTGATGCTTTATAAAAGTTGATAGTAGTTATTTCCACTGTTTATTTAAACTTAAACATCTCAGTCTCATCATCACAATAAAGACCTTTTCCCGTCCTCCTAAGAGACATTTCACCTTGTAGAAAATATAGGTAAAATGTAGGACATCACTGAGGTCCCTCCAGCTACAGGTTACCCAAAAAATAAAATGAAAATATATAGAAATTTCATGAGGGAGCTTTGGCACTCTGGGAAATGGACCATTGTTGAAATTACCCATTATCCCATGTCGCTCTTGTGGCTGGAGCCGCATGTTGTCCACGATGTTTAAAACAAGATGTTCTACATAAAACTGACCACAGGACAGGCTGAAAGGGATCAGCACATTGTAATATTCCCTGGTAACTTTTAAAAGGATAGGAAGAGAGAGAAACACAGGAAGGGAGGAAAGGACGTAGTGAGAGGAAAGAAAGACAGCCAGGGATAAATAAAAATGAAATGGAAAGCCAAGACTTGCGAAAGAAACAGAAAGAGGAGCAAAACAAGGAGAAATTACCGTGTAGGAGTAATCAGAGGCTAAAAGCTTCCCCCCGCTGACTCAAAGTGCTTTTGGGAAGGGGCCGAGTAGAAGGAATAAAGGGATGTGAAAAATTAGTGGAGCAACACCGAGGCCGCGTGACAGCCGGGGCTGAGAGAGCGGAGCGATGCTGATGAAGAGAAGAGCAGAAAGAGGAGGAGAGGAGGGGGAGAAAAGAAATGAGTGAGTGATTGAAACAGAGTGAGAGGGTAAAAGTGAGGGAGAGAGAAAATGAGCTTCAAGAACTCCAAGGGGGCTTTCTGTCCATTTCTGCATCATTCTGTCCTATTAGTACTACTCTTCCGGCTGTCCAAACACCACTGAAGCCTAATAAAGCCTGAACTCAGTCACTTACACACACACGAACAAACACACACACACACAGTGATGGTCTGAGATGGCTGAAAGGGGGGTCTTTCCGCAGGGCTTTTAAAAATGACCTCCAAACACCGTGGCCTCACTCTGCCAAGAGCCCGGAAACTTTAATGGAGACCATTTGGGGGTTTTCGGTGATTTGGCAAACGGCCTATTTGGCGCCAGCTCCTCCATTTTCCACCCATTTTGAGGGGAACGGGCAAATAGAACTTGAAACAGCTCGGAAAGGCCTTTTTGCTGGATGTGTGTGTGTGCGTGTGTGTGTGCCGTGGGAGGTGGGCTGCCGTGTAGGTGAGGTGTAGTGTCCAGACAATTTTAGCATAAAGATGGAAATGCAGTTGAGTGTGTACTTCTGCTGGGATGCAGGTAGCTAAAACACCACTTTAAAACAACCTCCCCTCCCCTCCACACATGTTTTATAAAGCGTCGGATCCAGCTGAAGCAGGAGAAACAATCGCGCATTATCTCTGAAAATATCAGGCAGCGAGACTGAGTAAACTGACAAAAAGAAAGCGATTGAAAATGTAAAAGATGACAGGAAGGCTGCATAAAAAAAATAAATAAAAACAACAACTACGCAGGCGTAATAAATGTTCTCAGTAGCACCTCATAACCCTTCTAATTGCTGTATTAAATATTGAGACGACTTGCTGTGTGTGTGGCCATGGGCGACATTAAAGTTTAACGTGGCAACAGAGTGCAGCCCTTCCCTCACTTGTAAAACTTTTTTTTTTTTCATAACGTTCAGCAAGAAGATGAATGCAGGTGGTGGAGGAGGAAGGGATGGTGAAAGTTTGAGGGAACAAGAGAGAGATGCAGACTGCGGGAAAAAGGATGCTGTACCTCATCTTCAACTGTTTCCCCCACACAGAAAGAAGAAAGAAGAACAAACAGAAGAATGACAGAGGAGTGAGGGGAGGAGGAAATAAAATACATGTAAAAAGAGAAAATCCAAAAAGGTGAGCTGGGATACCTTTCACCACGCTGCCTTCCCCCAAACCACGCACCTGCAAGGTTCACACCAAAACAAACCAGAACAAAGACAAATATGCAAACAGATAGACGCGATCCAAGTCCCCACTTCTGCAAAGAGCAAAGGAGGATGCCTCGATGGATTTAGAGA
Source organism: Leiopotherapon unicolor (assembly GCA_036025355.1). Lineage (NCBI taxonomy): Eukaryota > Metazoa > Chordata > Actinopteri > Centrarchiformes > Terapontidae > Leiopotherapon > Leiopotherapon unicolor. The sequence continues at coordinate 5,707 of JAVQJZ010237599.1, forward strand.
TTTTTTTTTCCTTTTCAACATCAACCAAATTATAGACATGAAAAGGAGGAGAAATGGAGCCGAGATTAAAAGCGGGAGACCAGACGATGCGTTATTCCCTTTATTCCCCATGCAAAACTCCATCCCCAAATCAATTACTCTGAGGGGGATGGAGAGGAGCTTGAAAAGCGAGGAGAGTGAGGGAGCGCGTATGGCCGCAGCTTTAAGAATTACATTAAAGGAACTGTTACTGTTTCTGTGCATTTGTGCATATTATTCCTAAACCAAAAAAAGTAACAAAAATCATCATTAAAGTGAGGACAGTAAGAATAAGTTAACGGTGGCAAAGGTTATTTTTCAGGTTTCATGACCATGACTACACAATCAATAAAAGCCAGGAAACATTATTTCCTTTATAGAAGCAAGTTCAGTGTAAAATAAAATAATTTTGATGTGATTTAAGTAAGTGCAGCTGTGAACCACACAATACTAATATTTCTGTGATCCTGAAGTCTAGTTCACTACAAGAACAATAAATATGTGGACAAAAGATAGCAGGCTAATATTGACCCATTAGATAATTAAATCATATATTAAGCTTTTAAGTGCATCTACTCTAACAGTTTTATAGTTCTCTATAATAACATATTATAACCATTTCAACTTCTGATGTTATAATTTTATACACGGCATAATCACATAGTGGTTTGGTCATTCTAGGCTTTTTGGGACATTAAAATAGTCAAAGCAGCTGTATAGCATATTGATCAGTTTAGTTAAGTGCTTACGTGTGTTTTAATTTTTCCAATATTGATGAGGTATGCAGGAGCACAGGTGTGCAGGTGATAAAATAAAATGCTCTTGTTGATTACAGCAGCATCCCAGAATCTACAGAGCTGCGGGTCTGAGGTTCCGCTTTGAGAAAGTGAATGTTTTCCGTGGCTTCGTGAAGATTCTGCACGTCAAGAAATAGCCCCAAATGGAAACTCTGAAGAGGAAACCGTTGAGACCACGCAAATCCCACAAACGCAAACGTCATCACAAAAAGGTCAGCGAGGTGATCCCGGAAATGATGTGAAACTATAAATACACAAACCCCACTGTCGCAGCATGGACACCGAAAATACCGTTGATGCCACTGAGACCGTAAGAAGTATAATTGAGCCTTAAGGGTGCGTAACGTGTGGGTTAAGTGTACTGCATATGGGCATTTTTTAGATGTGGGACACACACACTGTGATGTGTGAGCATCCGTGGAAGAGCGCAAGACCACAAGTGTGGATACAGAAACACAGCCTGTTTCATGAGGTAACGGATGCACCCAAACTTCAGAGGTCACTGCCACATATCTTATGGCTCACTTTTTTGCCTCATGTAGGCCCTTCTAATCACTGCACTACTTCTTTATCAAGGCCTGAGGGAAGCAGGCTGAAATGTGGCATTTCTTATTTCCCTTGGTCTAATAAAATGTGCTGTAATTGAGTTATTTTTCTCTTTCTTTCTTTTTGAAGTTAAGTAAGTGCTACCTTCTACCTTCTGGTGCTTTTTAAGTTTGAACTGTTAAATTGGCTTTAACAGTTCTCCACCTCCTACGGGTTTTATCTTGTTTGACCCACAGACGACAGCACGACAATGCAATGCATATACAGTTAATCAGTTAATCCAGGTAGAAAACAATATATCTTACACGAGATGACAATCAGTGGTAATAGTAAGGTAGCAAAAACCCATTCAACAATGTAAGAAAAAGGGGCCAGAGGAAAACAAATAACTGCAGAGAGGAAGCCCTGGACCAACAAACCAGGGATAAGTATAGTAAGAATGTGGAAGAAGGCACGGGCCAGAAGGGAATTGGGAAAGAGAGAGTGTAAATGCAGAAAATTTGGCAGGAGAAATCCTGTTGTGAGATGAATAGCGCAGTGTTTTCCGGCCTCTCTGCTTTGATAAAACCATTCTAAACTAAGCTCTGACCACCTTGAAAATGTAGCTCTCGCCGTGTGTGTGTATATACTTGTAGAATCATAGATACGTTTGGAAACAGAAGGATAATACAATTCTTCGCTGAGAAAATACCCACCACTGGACAAGTCTATCCAAACCCCTTTTTTTTCTTTTTTTTTTGAGCCAGCCTGTAAAGATTGTTTTAACACACTTCATGAGACTTTACTTGCTGGAATCAGGATATAATCATCATATTACTATTTGCCATGCTCCTAACATAACTTCGTTGTCTTGAACAAATAATGCGCGACAGCTAACACAAATTGAAGCAAACATTTCACCCCTTCAGCTCAGGACATCCGCCCTTAAAGAATCTGTTTCTGCTTGTATGCAACAAGAATTTGACTGACCGTGAAATGCTTAATTTACTGTGGCGGGAGAGCATGCAGATGTAACTGCTAACCACTGGATTCTGCAGAGAAGTGTGGCCATAATTGGACTGCTTTACAAAGAGCAAAGAGATTGACTCGATAATTACTAACGCAAAATTGACAGGCTTTCGTTCTAATATATTAAAAAACAGTATTTCCACCAACCAAAAGCTTGTCAAAATCTTAAAATTGAAAAATCTTTTTACGAAGCACTCATCTGAGGGAAATGTGAGTAGCGAACAAAGACACTGAAGTTTCTTGGCAAACAGAATTCAAGATCCGAGGGGGGAAAGTCAATATCTAATCTCAGATAAATACATAGAAACAGGTGCCCGTTCTGTATGCATGCATGTGTGCGTGTGTGCACACAGCTGTGTGAAGGCAGCAGGGGAGAGTTTGTGGCCATCGTGAGAGCTCAATCACTGAAGAGAGAGGGAACAGTTAATGAGACAGACAGTAGCCGGGTCAGAGATTATGAAACTTCATTTAGCTCTCTGTCAAGGTCTCCTGCAGGAAAAATTATTTTCCCCCTCTCTTGAAAATAAAAAGCTCCTTAACAAAAGCAAAATGATGTTTTCCTTTTCTCCGGCGGAAAGCAGGTCTCTCCGCTTCCGTCAATTAACTTGTCCAAATGGCTATTTATTTTCAAACGACTCTCCATGCAAAGATCTCAGGCGGTCAAACAAGCCTCAATCAATTAAAGCCATGTAGGCAAGAAGGTTCAGGTTAATAATTGCTGGTATCTGAGCGACACGTAAAATTCAACAGCGCGTAAGCAAAACAGTTGACAAAGCAGCAATGTGGAAATCATCTACATGTTCAGAGCTGGAAAATAATATCCCTCTAAGCACCGTCAGACATAGAGGCAATAAAGAGAGAGAGGAAATACTGCAACGTGTGCATCTCATTCTTAGGGAAATATTTCCAAGAATGGGCCTGATAAGGTATTTTCTGTGCTCAAGGCTGTGTTATAATACTATATTAACAGTAAGCCTACAAACTGATAATACAATAATTCCTCCTCATGAATTCCAGTGGCAACCATCCACTATTCAGAAACTATTTTTCATGGTGCCAGTACTTCAGGGGTTAGAGAGAGTTAGAGACCAACTATTTTATGAAACCAAGCTGGCACCGAGGGCCATTCTGCCAGACAGCAACGCTCAGCTCTGTTCTGCTTGGCATTTCGCAAGTTTCAAGTCGGGACTTTCCCGTCATCATAACAGTGGCACTCAATTTATTTTGAGCTAAGTGTGTCCGCTCCATTTTCGCGTCATCATCATACTTACGCACTTATATACTTATTTCACATAATTATTTTAGGCACCTTTTATGCAAACCAGGTGTAACTTCATGAATGTTTCAAAGGAAAGACTGTCCAGTGTGTGCCTTAACGTTCACATCATATGAGGCAGATGGTATAAAGGAGAAAGATTCCCCATTTCAAGAGTTGGTTGAGGATTGAAACATTGTGCATTGGCAACATACCATCAAAACCACTCAATTTAGGTTTTATTACAATGAACCACAATCACAAGTTGATGTGTGTAATCCATATTTTACATTTATCATTTTATTTTTGTTATTCAGTTTGGAAAAAAGTCCCATAATATCACATCAGTGTTTATTATTCTCATTAGTTCAAGGTTTTTTAAGACCTGCCTGGCGATGTGGACATTCAGAAAAAGTCCAAACACTTGTGCCTTTTTGTGTGCTTGGACACCACTTTCTACAAACAGCTCAGTTTAAAACACTCTCATCTTTAGAGTGCCTGCCTTTAAATAGACGTTCACAAGATCGCTCCCCTGCATATACTGCAACAAACAGCTAAGCACAGAAACAGCAGTGTGAAGGCACTTATGTGAACGATGTTTTATGCAGTGCAGTTGCTTATCTGCATAAATACATCACACTGTTAAAGCAAACAACCCTTACAAAAAAGTATGTAAGGGCTCTATGCTGGCAAAATGAACCAGGGGAAATTAATAAAACCAGGCAGTGACCTAATCTTCCAAACATAAAAAATAAACATCTGCTAAAGAATGCAATTGAGGTATGGATTTTATATGTAGTTCAAGACATTATAAGAACACAAAGCATATCAAGGACGCCTCAGCCCCAAGAAATAACAACAATAGTGGAGCATTTGGCTTAAATGACCTCATCCACCACAGACGTACAAAACATAATTCCACAATGATTTCTCCAAGCTTGGCAGAATGTAAACCTAATCAACAATATTAGAACAATAAGGTTGATCTTTGAAATGACATTTTTGCTTTCTGCGCCGATGTGCCCTTAGCGATGAAAGCGTGAAATAAATGTGTTTTTGATGCAATAGTTTAAAGAGCTAAGAAGACTTGGGTTCAAGAGGCCACTTTTCCCCCCATGCAGCATGAAACGTACATTAGAAGTAGACTGTGGCTTCATCAATACGGTTTGTCCCTTCTGGGAGAGAGCGAGAGCCAAAGCTATCTGGCATCACACGACAGTTGGCAGCCAAACAGATGAAGGGAGCTTTCTGAAAATTTCAAAGAATTATTCAATGCGACAATTTATTTGTTTATGCTTGCTCCATAATCATCTGGTGAGGCCAGAAAAGCCCGTGTTATGAAAGAGATTTTCCCGCAGCCATCACAGGTTTGGCATGCTAAAGAAGAGACAGAACGCTCACACACACATTTTGCATTAAAAACTTCAGTGCAATGTCGCAGGTCAGTGTCTGGGAAAGTGCCATCTTTAGAAAAACAAAATGTTGACAGGAGCGATGCAAAGTGAACTGATGAATGTTTGGATAAAATCCACATATAACTGATGAAAGGCTTTTCTATTGTTATACAGCGCAA
>JAVQJZ010237633.1:0-13412 GCA_036025355.1 Leiopotherapon unicolor
TCATGTCTAAATAAAACGTAAATGATAGATAACATGTTGCCGCATTAGATCATAAATAATTGAGTTTGGTTCACAAACACTTTCTATAATGTGCTATATAACATTATTCACTATTAGGAACAGGTATTCAGAACACTAAGATAAATCACTGCTATGGATATCAAGATAAGACTGTAATTATAACTATTACAGTTTTAATACAGACACACGTCAGAAGCTGCACTGTGATAATTAGCTTCAGTTTTGTGTGTTTTGGTGTTTGTGTGCTGTACTGTGCACTCGCGCAGACACACGCCGTGCATCTCCGCTCATCATATCAAGTGATATGTTTTGATCCGGGCTCTCTTTGAAGTCGGATGTAATAAATTTGCTCATCAATTACTCTGTCTGGCCCGGCCTTCTGCGCGCGTTTTGTTTGGTGTCCGCTCCAGTTAATTAGAACAGAACGTGTCGTGTCGTCCTTGAGATAGCAGCTAATAAGTGTGGGCTTCATAATGGCTGCTTCGCTCTCCTAGCAGAAAGGAGCAGCGTGCACAATGGAGGGGTGATCCAGTGCGCGTTGTAAATAAAGCACACGCTGTACTCCTGCTCTCTGTGGGTCACCTGCACATCGACGGGGCGTCCTGCCACGCATCGGCGCCATGTTTTTTCCGCAGAGGTCTCGGGCCCCACGTCGACGTGTGAGGCGGTTCAGGATTCCTCGGACGGGTTTGCGACATTCCAGCTCCACTGATGTTGGAAGTGAGGAGATAGTCTCGTGCCGCTATCTTATGTTATCAGCCGTTATCAGCCCAGCCGCCATCTCCCTGCTGCGTCTGTAACCCATCACAGAGACATGTTTGAAGTGTTTAATGGCCACCGGCTAAGAGATCTGAAGGCGTGCTAAGTCCTGGAGAAAGACCAGAGACCACCAGGGTCCTTGAAGATGTCTCATCAAAACTACCTTTAAAAGTATAATTACTATAGATGCCCTGATGTGGGATTTTTAGACTAATAACGCTAGAGTGTGTGTTTGCTGTGGCTCATAACAATAAATAGATACAGATAACATTACACTTGCACAATGGACTAAACAATAAAGGCAAACATTTTAGACTGACGTTTACTGACATTCTTCTTTGTTGTTTTCTCTCAAGTGATTACGAGCGACAGTGCAATTAATTAGTCATCTCTCTGCCAGTGACATGATTATACTGGCAGTGTTTGTTCACAGAGTATCTGCGCTCCACAGCCATTTACATCCAATAATTACATTACTACATTATTGGAAGCAATTATATTGGCAACAGATTTTGTATGCATCCCTATCGGTTTCACCAGTTAGTGAATACAAGAATCACTTCAGTCTGCAAAGGACGACATGGTGAAGTAAAATGACAAAAAACTGTCTCTTTGGTTCTCGCAACAAATGAGAAATGAAATGAAATAGTTTGATATAGTCAGATGGCAGCTAGTGTTTTTCTTAGTTAATGATTTACTCAAAGTCTTGTGCTCTCTGCAGGCTCCCTGAGGTGTATTCTTAAGGATAGTTTGCATTTTTATTTGATGTAAAATTGTAATAATCAAGAATACTGCTCACTTTTGCATGCACACATCTAATCAGCTCCGATCTTTTGAACAGAGGACAGAGGGACAGAAGCTCGGATAAAAGCTCACACTGCCCCTCCAAACCCGTCTTTTCTTTGCGACCTTTGGCTCTCCAATTAACAGCCTCCACTCAGAGCGTTGGACGCCCCTCTTTTGTGGCCGTGTCAAGCCAGAAATGTGTTGGACGGACCTTTTGTTTGAGCGGTTACTCATGTCTCTGCCTTTTTTGTTCCCTAATAGCCCATCATCTGGGCACTGTCCCTCTGACCCCGCGCCTGTGACACATTGCTCTGCTAAACGACGAGGAAAGGGCCACGACTCCCAGGGCTGAAATTAAAATCAGTGTTCTGAATGCTGAATGCATTAATACGTAATACGTGTTGGATTTAAATGACACCTTTATGGCTTCTAAAAACGACTCCTCGTCACCTGTGTGTCAACAAGTTACCAACCAGAACATTTCTCTCCTCAGATGATTCATTTAGAAAAGCTTTTGAGCCGAAGGAGGTTAAAAACTGTTCAAAATCAACAGACTAAGATTAGAAATTTAATTAAATAAATAATTCTGCAAACTAGATGGATGTTTTCTCTTCTTTCCAGTCCAGTAAACCACCTAAAGAAGTCACCTCAGGTTATTTAATGTTTAACTTTTCCCCCTTTTTTCTTAGATGATTAATAGTTAAGATGCTCACCAGATCATCACTGTGCAGCTGATATAGTTTTGTATAAACTGCACTCCTTCCCTCAGCAATTTAGCTCAGTTTTACCGGGTTTGGACCGAAAAGGCTAAAAGTTAAAAGTTCAGTTTTACTTGTTATCAGGAACGGGCCAGAGTCAATACCAGGCAGGCGAGGGAGGTAACTCCTCCAGTTAGGGATCAGGCGAAAGAGCAGAAAGCTGGCAGGGGTCCATCCGGGCGGGCGGGGATGATGACTGGACCTCTAAATTGAAAGCACATAAGACCATCTGTCGGAGGATGGATGGCGTATGTACTGTACCACAATGGGGAAAGTGGAAACAGGTGCTCGGGTGGGCGGGGGAGGTGAGGTGATTGGAAATGGGTTTTTGCAGGGTGGGAGGGAGTGGCAGGATGTGAAATGACAGGAGACTTAATCTATAGCAAGAGAAGAGAGCTGATAGAAAAACGTGGAAGAAATAAAGGTGGCAGATTGCTTCAAGTGAGCGTTTTAAGACATTATCAATGGTAATTAGACTCACTTTTTTAAGAAGCAAATATCTTTACTGGATTCCTCGTTCACAGCGGGGCTTTACCGCAGTGTTCGACGCTTCGTTGGCGTTTACATGGTGTTTTTAAAATGCTTTGGGATCGGTTTGTCTGCCAGGCCGCGCTGCATCCTGATCTCTATAATGCACCTGAGCTCAGCGTGTAGAGCAACTCTCTAATGTGAAACCGGTGGCCAAAATTGAACAGTCTCTTACTCCCCGAGTTCTCTGAACTAGTTGGGTGAGTTCGAATCAATACTCGCCCGGGGGGGCTCCCAGTTCATACAATGAAACGGTATCGGGTCGACACAGAGAGAAATGCAGTCGATAATATCACATTATGGTTTCTGTGTGCGTGAATGAAGGTGTGAGACTGTGGTCGACAGTGCCAGGTGAAATCATAATAGAGTTTCGGAGGGCCAGACAGAGTGTGTTATTACAGACTGGGGATGTGGAAAGGTATAAAATGGCTGGCTGTTATAGGAGTGTGTTTGAAGTAGGGGGGCTGCAGTTTGAATCTGTGTGTGTGTGCGGTCAAGGTTTCCCAGTATATCTCATGGATCACACATGTAATTCTACACGTGACAGCACAGACTTCCATACGTGTGTGAGTGTGTGTGTGTGTGTGTGTGTAAGGTAAGAAAGCACTGTGTGAGGTACTGAAGCGCCACCATCAGCGGGCTCTGTCAATCAAAGCATGTAATAACACTGCAGCCTGATTTGACATTTACTGACCGTTAATATCCATCTCTTTGGCCTAAGCCCATCATCCTTCAATCAAACTCTTCCCTCAATCACTCGCGGCCACAATCACACACTCTTCTCCTGATTGTTACTGTTAACTGCAAGTGCCACATAATTCAGATCCACATTTACACGTTTCTTTGGTCCTCTGTTCTGTGTGGTTTTTACATCACACCGGACACTTAAATCTCAAAAATGAAAAGCAGGGTAACAGCTTGCGGCCGTGACCTTTTTTTCAGACGGCTGTTGTATTTTTGTGGAAATAAACAGCTGCTTATCAGAGCTGCTGCTGTTTGGTGGACGGACCAGCGTTCATGCAATCTGTTGAAAATTGTCAAGTTGTTGCCACGACTCACAGTTTTGAAGATAAATATATAACTCACTTTCAAACAAGAAATGGTTTAACCCGCTTTTCATCTTCTCTTCGATTTTAAAAGCTTCATTTGTTCTACTGCAGACAAAAGAAAAGCTGGACACATCATCAAATATCACTTTTTATTATTTTTTTTTTACAAGAAATGAATCAAACGGCTGATTAATTTAACTTTTGATTGATTTTTCTGCACCTCTACATTAACGCGCTGCTGTTACTCTGCTGGCTGCTCCTCTAACTGATCAGCCACAGAGACACGTGACTTCAGCTACAAGTGCTTGAGTAACTTAATGCTATTAGCCTAATTTGAGAGGATAAATTATGTAATTTCAGGACATGATTTAGTAAGTCAAGGGCACCAGATATTAATTTGATGGAACAAATTACTAATTAGTACACACAGATTATTAATTTGAGGATACAAGTTACTAATTTGTGTGCACAAACGATTAAGCAAACCTACTCCTGATCGCCGCCTGGCTGAATACAAACAAAAGTGTGTTGACAAAACAATGTCAGCTCAAGGTAGACTAACTTCAGGAGCTTTCTACTTCATTTTACAGTTCCTCAGTTCTCATAGGTCTACACATATAGCATTAGTTGTGTCTGAGATCGCTGATATAATCAAATTCTCAGATATTCTCTGTCATTGCTATATATTTGAGTGTCTGCAATGTGTTTGAAAATGTAAAAATATGCTTTAGCGAAAACTATTGAGTATCTGTTATTCAGGGAGTAGTGATAAAGTGACTGAAGGAGTGATTTTAGACAAATGCATCTACTACTTCAGGACAAAAGAGCAAATCTGCTGTGATTGTTAAAAACCGTGAAACAAGTGTGTGCATGAATTGAATGAATCGAGATTGTTTTAAAAGAATAACTATCAAACTCAAAACTGTGTATTTACTCAAGACTTAGATTATTTTATGTGATACACCTGCAGATACCTGCACATAATATATTGGAAAACAATTAAAAGAAGACAAAAAACAGCAACTGCCAACAGGGAAAGAAAACAATGAAGTAGAAAATCACTCAGACAACAGTGCCTGTTTACCTCTCTGTCAATCCCACAGATTGCACACACACATACACACATGCTCAAGGAGTAAAATGAACAAAAATGCAAACACACACATCCAGTATCTTTTTCCCTCCGTCCTCCCGTCTTTCTGTCTCTCTCACATCACACCTCAGCTGACAGTCCCACAAGGATGAATGTATCAGATGCCACCTTCCCTCCGGCATCATAATGCCTTGATTCCAGCACAGCCTCTGATTTGATATCGGACATAATCCAGACAGCGCCTGCCAACCTCACCACCTCATCAGCCCTGTCACTCAGAGTTGTCCCCAAACACACACACACACACGCTGTTTTCTCCGGTCCGAGGTCAAACCTCCCTCATTCCTGTAGAAGATCCTTTCTCCGGTTGTGCCTGCCTTCTCAAGCATGAGTGAAGCGACTCAATAACAAGAGGCGCTCGCCGTGACCCCTCCGTCACCCCTTCTTTCCAAGAAGATAAAGAAAAAAAAATCTTCTATCTCACCCAGCGGCCATCTTCATCGCACATTCCTGCACTCCCCCCCCCTCCAAAAAGTGTGTTGCTCAGCTCAGCCCCTTTCCCTTCAGAGTCTCATGAGGCCCCCCGTTGCCCCTGCCCACCCCCCATCGCAGTGCAGGCATTAAAGAGATTGGTGGGGTTGAGCTATTGAGCTGAATTAGACATGGTCAATGTAGTCTTGGCTGGACCAAACCCCCCGAGGGCAAGAGTGGGGGAGTCTGAATGGGATGGGAATATGGTGGCAATATGCATCTGTGGAGCGGCTGTCGGCGTTCATCACGATGTTGTAAGGTCGGTTTGATTTGTTGGTTTGATTAAACAAGCGCGAGCATACTGTACCGGCCACGTTTTTCTCATGAACGCTGAGAGAAGATGTCAAGTGTGAAATGAGCTCTGGTGCGTTTTGTTCTGTTTAAAAACCTGCTGAATTACGGGCATCGATCTTACATTTAGTTCCTTTTGGAACACAGGTGTTATTTCCTTCTGTTATAATTCTTTTTTTTGTGTGTGTGTGTGAATTCCTGTGAGCTTTTGTATGAGGGGGTATTGGTATTCCTGTGCCATACACGCTAATGATGAGCGTTGGGAGGATCGCAGAAGGCTCTGTCGGAACAACACATTTTTCATGCACTTAAAGCTCTGGAGGGGCTTAACTTAAAATCCTGCTAAAAGATGCTTAACAATGATGTCTAATCACTTCTAACGAATCAAAAGGAAAAAAAGAGAGAGACTCTTCCTGCGGGAGCTTGGCTGCAGAAATTACCAATTACATTTCTTATCTGCTGTCTGTGATGACAGATTTTCTAAAGGCAACAAACATTGATTTTTTTTCTCTTTTTTTCACCCTTTGGCCACACACACACTTCCTTCCTTGTCCTGCTCCAAAATGGCATAAAATAGGCAGTTCTTCTTTTATACAGGCAGCAACTGCTTCCCAGTGGGCCAGAAGCAATTTAATCAGTGTCGTAATAGATTCTGACGAGATTGGGCGGAGGGAGATAGCATTGAGTTGTAATTAGAGGTACTCCCCTCGCAGGCCGGGTTGAAATGAAGAAGCAAACAGGCGGCAAAGGTGCAGTGGACTCTGTAAACTCTTGAGCCGAAACTGTCTCTGGAGTGATGGAAAGAAGGAAAGAGGGAGCGGAGTGCAAAGCGAAGAAGGGGCGATAAGAAGAAGAAGAAGAAGATGAAGAGGAGGAGGGATGTTTAAAATTAGATGGGGGAGAGTTTTGTGGCTGGTGCTGAGGAGGACTGACACACCTGCTGAGAGGGGCCGGCTGCCCGGAGGAATTTGATGTGCCCTGACAATCGCTGAGATGCATTTTTGAAAAGCAGTAGTTATGCCCCCCCACACCCCCGAGTCCTTGCTGAAGGCGAGCAGTCACACTGGAAGCTGAGGCTGTCAGGCTCGACCGTCCTGACACCAAATTTCAGCTTAACGAAGGAGAGATGTGAAAGGAGAGATTATATTCTTTTTATAGAACGGATATTTTTAAACTCCTGCTTCTCCGTCCTCTGTCAATTCAACACCTCTTACACCACAGCTAAATACATATGTCTCACACAGTATGCACACATACTATTATCACCAATGCTTTTTGCTCACATACGCCCACTTCAAGCGTTTCATTGTCCTCGGCACTTCACTTCCTCGTACCACGTTGCATGAGCGGGCAGCCCGCCATCCAGCTCCCCCCGGGGAGACTGTTGAGGTCTGCGCCGAAACACACTCAACCTGGTTCCCGCTGCTTGACTACCAACTTGCTGCTCTGTTGCCATAGATACACGTTGGCATTGGCAGGGACTTACGAGAGGCTGTGCTCGGGAAAGGTTGAGATGCTCTGCCTGCAATCTGGATAAAGAGCTGCAATGATTTTTTTTAAAAAGAGAGCTTTCCTTGTTTATCTAGGTTGAGCCTTCCAAAATTATCTTAGCACTGAGGCACTGTGGTCTTTTTTTTCCCATTATTATAAACCGCTGGGAGAAAGACCTGAGTTGTTGTACTGCTCTGGGTTGTTTACAACAGGCTGCACCATGCTGAAGCATCCCGATGAGATAATGCAGCACACCTTAACAGGAAATATGCTGCCTCCAGCTCTTTAAACATTTAGGTTAAACTGTGTCTCTACTGTACACAGCCAGAGGTGAGGAAGTGCATTTACACAAATATATCACCATTATAGTTACTATATGTAATTAAGTATTTTGAAACAGTAGTTTTACTTTTGTCATGCAGTTCTTCAGATTATCTGACTAAACTTGACTGCGTTTTTTTTTTTTTTTACTTTACAAGCCAAATCTAGTTGCAATCTGCTAAATAAAGTAATAAAAATAACTCCATGACTCAACTCAGATCACCCTTTAGTCATCATATTTTTAAGTTTTCTGTCATAAGAAGGTAAAAAAGCTGAAAGGTGAAAAAGCAGCTGGAGAGGCGTGATGATGTCTGATTGACAGCAGCTGGCAGGCCGAGCTGCAGAAAAAGACAAAGTGAAGAATCTGTAGCTTACAGGCCGCAGGCAGACAAAGCATTTTCAACATGATGCTGAAGAGTTAAGAGGCCGCAGCAGCATCCAAACAGACGCCGTTAAGTGACATTTGCAGGTATGTTTACATGCCGTTTAATGTGCAGCAGCCAATTATCTTTCTTGCCTGCAAACCGACATTAGCGCTGCTCTTTTCCTCGGTGAATGTTTGTCTGCTGGCTCGTTCAACAAGCTAAAGTGCAGGACGAGATGTGTTTTCACGTTTTTGAGTTAGAGAAGAGGGAAAACTGCTGCTGGAATGATACTGCTTTATGCTAATGGGATTTTGAATGAAGTGATTTAATTGGCTGCAAGTAAAGGAGGAAGGAAGTTCTTCTTCTCTGTTCATGGAGAACCAGCAGCTAAAAAGCATCATGAAACTAAAAAAGATTAGATGTAATATATAAATTTCAGTCTTTAGGTTTCTTTTGTGTCTCAAAGGAGAACACGGGTGATTTACAGAGCTGATATGTTTGCTGTAGCAGGCAGAAAGGAATTTAATTTCAGCTGGCTGTTAGTGAGGAATGACTTAATATGAGCAATGAAAGCTCAGGAATCCAAGATTACGATGTTTGAATTGAAATTATCTGTTCATTTGGGAGACAGCTCTAAAAAGATCTGGAAGACTTTGAAAAAAACTTTTTAAATAAAACATGAATTTAGCTTCTTTACACCTTCATCAGCAGGCTGCAACACATGCGATGCACAATTCAACACTGGAGTACGTTTTTCCAGGAAATACCACCAGCTGCAGGACTTTTACTTTTATTTGCAATTCGTTGCGCTTTTTTAAAGGATGGAAAAAATTCTTCCTCCTCTGCAAACACCATTTTCTCCACATTAAGGCGGTAAATCTCTCCCCTCAACAATCAGTTCGAGTTATTGACAAAGAGACGTGCCTGGACATCTATTAGTTCAATCCACACAAGTACCCTGTAAGTCCGCAGCATATGGTGCACCTTTAATCGACTCATTGTGTCTGAATGACAGAGGCTCAGTGAGTCTTTCTGAAAGCATCCACTGTGTGTATATGTGTGTTTGTGTCAGTGTTTATGGAGACAGCTCGTCCAATGGTATGGATCGTCCCGGCTCCTTGCTGACAAACTGTTGCTAATCCCGAACACAGCGGGATGGGAAATTGGATGGACTCTATCGAGCCTCTTTGGAGTGGCCTTGAAGAACATAAACACACACACACACTTGCATACGAGTACACACACACACACTCAGGAGTGGTTGTTGGCACACAGCGTGTGTCAGTTGTGGCCACTCGCTGTGACCCAATATGGAGTGAGACCAGCTGTCCAAGGCTGGATCTTGCCAGTTTTCAGAGCTGAGGCTGCATGTGTGTAAGCGTGTGTGCATCTGGGTTCGTTTGAGTGTCTGACACGACTTACTGCAGACTTTTTATTTTTTATTTTTTTTGACGTCCGCACTCAAGCTTCGTCTTGCTGCTGACGGTACAGTTCCCTCTCCGCGTGTGTGTCCATGCCAAAGATAACTCATCCGCCAGAGTCTGAACTTACAGCAGAGTCCTGGTCGTCTGTCACGATCTCCTGCCCTGCCTGCTCTCAGTCCAGCTTTTAGACTAATGAGAGGATTTGTAGAGTCAGCCTTTGACTTTCAGGACTCAGTGATTTAATGTGAATTAATCACCTGCCAACTCCACTCCTGCGGATGATAGAAATAAAGAAATGGGGATGTCCTCGTTGGGGGGGAAAAAACTGATACCCTGTAAGAGTCATTTTCTCGGTTTGATTTCATCCTCGATCGTATGTCATCATTTCTCTCCTAATGTCACACTCTACTGACAGGCATCTAAAGGTGAAATGTCAGAATAGTAAAAATGGATATAGCGTCAGCTGAAGGAATCTTTTTCTGTACCATTTACACTGAGCTAGCTCTCTCTTTAATATCTCTGGTTACGTCACATTGCTTTGTATAAATACTGAACTCGCAGGACATTTTGCATCAATGTGATAAAGTGCCTTAATTTATAAAGAACGACTAGACTGATTGATCCAAAAAATGAAAAGAAATGAAGCTTAAAAGTTAAGAAAGATAAGCAGGTGCCTGTCTGTGCCTAAAAAGTAATAATAAAGCCTTCAAATTAATTAGGAAACAGTCAACCAGTCAGGAGATGTTAAAACAGAGCATATGGTCCCACTTTTTTTTCTACACTTTCCAGGTTTTGATTAAAAGCGTAGCTGCAACATTTTAAAGCACAGACGTTCTGCTTCAGTGTGGTTGAAGCAGGTATTGGTGCTGTTTAAGTAAAACAAAAAAAAATTATTTATAAGATGCCCAGACCTCAGTCACGCTGAATCTAATACTTTACTCTCTTGAATAGAAATGACAAGACCTCCAGACTAAATGACAACATGTCTCATCTGTGCAGAATCTGCATTGCAACCATAAAAGTTATGAGGCAGCAACTCAGATCAGTCAGAACAGTTTCACTTCTGTCCAGCTGATAAAAAAAAACTAGACTGAGATCATGTCCACCAGCTTTTATTTCTCCTTATTTAATCCTCTTCTATTAAGTGATTTTGAAGTCGCAGCGTAGCCAGAGAAAGCTAAGCTCGACGTTTGGGAGTGATGCGATCTCAGCGAAAACAGTAACGTGATCTTGCCACAGTTTTTGGTAACAGAGCTCAAATGCAGACAAGCAGTAAACTGCAGCTCAGTCTTTACTTGGCTGGATTAATGTGTGCAAATGGGAGATCGGTCACCAACTCCCAGGTGAAGGTAACTGGGATGGATCAGGTGCTTTACCAGAACAGGGGTTGTTAATCACGGCACTGTAGGACTCTTGAACGCTGCAGCTCCTCCAGCTCTGCTCGTACCTAATTAGCTCAGTCAGATGTGTTCAGGCAAGTCAAAAGCTGCAAGACGCCATGTCCTGCTCGGTAATCTACAGAATCAAACATATGAACGTTATACTGTAGGAAGGAGCAGAGGCATGAGTGGGCGTCGATGCAGACGTCACAATGGCATCATCCGTTTTTGAGTCTCGACTCGATGGCGCACTCCAACATTCATGCTTGCTCTGTAAACAACAAACAAGGCTTTGAAAATCAGACATCTGCCTGCAGGAGTGGAAGAAAGCCGGCGGTTCAAGTGGCCTACGTGAGCCCTGTAGAGGAGATTTAAGCTTTTTTTTTCCCTCCTTCTTTAGTCTGGATGGAAGGAAATGGAGGAAAAAATCAAGTTTGTGCACAGTCAAGTTTCTTTCTGATATTTTAATGCATCTGTGTTAAGTGTAGAGACGGCCTGATGAAGCATTAGAGAGGTCGTGTCTGACACATTTGAAATGTAAATATATTTGAGATCAGAACGATGAGCACCCAGCCTTTTAGTGAGTCAAATGCAAGCAGTCTAAAAATATTCAAGGACACAACGAGGACCTCATGTGTGCTGGAAAGCGAGCCAGAAACCTGAAACTGATGGATGTTTCACTAAAACTGGACCGTCTGGACTGCACTTCAGTCTCACCTGCACTTTTAGCAACATACCAGACCTTTGCGTTTTTGGACTGCAGTGTTTGTATTTTTTACAGTCTGAATGTGAGTCTTAAAACTTGAAACACATCCAGCTTGGCTGAGTCAAGTGTAATACAGAGTGCATTGAATACTTCCACCTGTTTCATCAACAGTATGTTTGCTGGCAGTGGCTCGGGGGCCTGTTGACTCCACTGTTTTGCAATGACAAACATGGGCACTGTGTGCATTTGCCTAATTAGTTACCAGCTGTAGTGAGAGGGATAATTGATTGCAGGGCAATATGGTTGATTTGCAACTCAACCAAGCTAATAATTTGTTATTGATTGAAGCATTAGTGAGGAAAACACTACAGAGAGATGTAACCCAGCCAAAGTGCCACAGAAAGTTGATGCTCTCAGTTTTTAATCTACTTAAATGATATTACACCTCGCTAAGCTAACATCATAAGGAGCGCAGGGTGGGAGATGATGAACTGCCGGTTTCAGCTCAGCACTGTCGACTCATATGTTATGACTGGAGGAGATTGCATTTACTCAGGACGCATGAGAGTGTCTGCATGTTTTCTGTAGGAATATTTGCATCCGCTGGCTGAATCTGCTTAAATTATACTTGAATATGGAGGTCAAAGAATGCACTATAGTGTTGATATTCATCATGTTTGCAGTAAAATGTTTTTTTTTAACGTGCAGGAATCAGTAAATAGTTGTGCAAACCTTTTTTCCCGCATCTCAGAGAGGCAAACATTTCATTTTGGGCTAATTTCTGCTTCACTGACTTGTGCAAACTTCTGCCTCATTGAACAGTCCACTACTCCATTCAATTTTCTCATTTTAATCATCCATTAAATTAACTCCCAGAGTTTAATTGCACATTTTAAATAATTATCCCAAGGTCAGAGGTTAGGTATTTCTTTGAGATGGCTCATTGCTGAAGCGTAAGAGTTTTCTGGACAGTTTTTCCGCTCCATGTCCTTCATACCTTCTATCTCTCACTCTCCTTTTTTTTTCTTTCTGTTTTTAGTTTACTCAGCTTTATATCTTGTCTTTCCAGCCACCCTCTGGTTACCTAACATCCTTGCTTTCATCCCACGGTTATGTCCTTTTTACCAAAATTTTATACCTTTTGCATTATGTTTTTCGTTCTCTTTCTGTTCCTCTGTGCTGGATACGGAGCAGGAAGCCCTCAGGAATTGGAAGTCTGAAAGAAGAAATGATTTTGAAGTGACTCAGAGAGAGCTGCTCTTCTTTTGAAGCCGAAGTGCGAAAATGTTGCATTGAGGTGCTGAAATCGTCTCTCCTCTATTCCAGCTGTATCCCAGAGGCCCACCTTGGCAGCTAGAGGAGAGGTCATCACCATGACAGCGTCCTCGCAGGACTCAACCCCCTCGTCGATGGCCGGCCTCTTCCTGCTCCTCTTCCTCCTCCTCCCAGCCGCCTTCGCGCAGAACTCTGCTGTTTCGGCGACCCCGACCCCGTCGCCGTTCGACCCGCTGACCCAACCGGAGTGTGCGAAGAAAGAACATCCAAAGGTCTCCATCCAAGGTCGGACATCAGACAGCAGAGTTTCTCCTTAAAACTTATCATAGAAGTGTCAGCTAGTTCACCTGTTTATTGACATTTTCATCCTGAAAGAAGCTTTTGTTCCTTTTTATACTTTATCTTCTAGTTTTAGTCAGACTTTGGGTTTAATTATTCGGATACGGGGACTCATTCTAAGTAATCATGTTGACTTTCATCCCGTTGACTGCTGCAGTTCTTTGTCATGTGACCCTCCGTATAAGTGTAAAAATGGTAGAGAAATCAGGCTTCTGCAGCCCAAATCTAGCAAACTTAATGAAGTTTCTTAATGTCTAATTCCTGCTTGTAAGTGCAGTCAGTGACATCATTTTAAA
>JAVQJZ010237705.1:0-13586 GCA_036025355.1 Leiopotherapon unicolor
ATTATCTTGTTTTGTGTAATAAATTGAGGTTTTTGGGTATATTTTTGTTTGTTTTGTTGTTTTTTTCATAAGCCAGTTACATATGGATTTTCACTCTCTCCTGGCCAGCAGTAGCAAGATATTTGTATGTGTAGTTTTTCCTGTAGGATTTTGATGATTCAGGGGTTATTTATGCCTGTACAGTTCCCCACAGTGACTACTGATAATGTGGCTCTGACTTGGAAATTGTGGAAAATGTGAGAGTTTCATCCTCAGCTGGCTGCCACATGCATTATCTCAGGTTATGCACTGCATCTACATGAGATGGACACAGTATAAGGCTTTTGCACACTTCTGGTAGCACAGGTGGTCTTTCTTTCCTCAGAAACTTAATTTACCATTTAAAATTCCTTTTTCTCAAAAACGTTTACGTTTGACTACCTGAAGTGTTTTGCATTCATGGCAAACACACACAAAGTGATGAAATAAGGAAATGAGAATATCTTAGATACATTGACAATACAATTTCAAACACAGGAGAACAATGGAAAAGGGAATTTTTTGTACACCTTGTGACTGAAAGATGGGATTTTGCTTCACCTTCAGCAAACAGGCCTGAAAAGTGGCCATTGTGTTCACCAAAACAATCGAGAAAAACTCAACAAACAGAAAGCAGCTTCAACAAATTGGTAATTACCACAGAGCCGTTATATTCTAAGGACAAATTCTATTGTAGTGTTTTGCTTCATCCATCTGATGTTTCACTCAAGGCTTTTTTTTCTCCTTTTTCCCATTAATTTCAATGAAACAACAATGCTTTTTTTTTTTTTTGTCAGCCATAAATTCAGACAAGTGACAACAGCAGCTAACTCTGAAGGTAAATGTTTAGATTGCCTTCTGTTCGTGTACATCATGTCATGTCGAGTGTATGCGACAGGATTTGACATAACGCCCTTCAAGCAAGTCGAAATCAAAACCAGCGAGACGTGCATGTCACGTGTTGAGCTGATATGACTGTCTTGTCACGGTCATCCTTTGACGTGTGGATCTAGGTTCATATCAGGGGAGAAGTTTAAATAATGCTTCAAAGCGACTAAATGGTTTCACTCATTGATTTCATATCAAAATATTTCAGATTTTCTTGCAGTGTTACCAGCCGGAAACAAAAGTCAGTTGAATTCATGAATGAAAAGAATCTTGCATTTTTCTGTTTTTTCAAATCAATATAAATAGTTTACTCTCACACACACACAGATTTTTGGACTCAGCCTTCCTCTTCATCTATGTGTGTGTTCAGTCAGTGCCTAAAATCTTTGACTACATTGACCCCAGTTTCACCTCTTAATGATTTCCTTGGCTCTTGACTAATGGAGGCCCCTTAACCGGCAAAATCTTGTAAAAGTAAAAAAAAAAAATATATAGAACTGAATACGTTACATAGTCTGTAACCTCCATATTTCCTCTCTTTATACCAAGTGATTGGAGCTTAAAGGGAAAAATATACAATTGTTTATTTCTTCATACACATAATTATTTGATTAATCAAAAAAAATTTATCTTAACAAAAAATGTTGTATTTTTTATTTAAGTCACAGCTTTGTATTACATCTTGTTGGTTTTTGGGCTCTGGACTTTATAGTGCAGTGAGTTGTGCAGCTATTGAGCATTAGAGAATATTTCACACAAACTATTTCACACCTCAATCACAGATCAACATTGCTGACTTGTTATCTGCTCATCACTGTTTTTCGTACTTATACGTTATCTGAAGGCCTTGAAAAGAGCCACTTTCAGGATCCACCTCGCTTTTCTGATTTGTGTAAATGTATTCAAAGATATCACAGCTGCAGACTTGTTCTCTGAGTGCGTCTGATCCACCTCAGTGTGTATGTGTGCTGGATTAGGATGGCTCAGAACAGATTAGTTAATTATAGACACCTGCTGTCTAAGCGTGGTATGCGTTGTCAGGTGTTGCAGCATGAGGTCGGCTCGGTGCGGAGAGGAGAAAAAGGCGGAGCCAGGTGTGGAACTGCATGGGCGAATGCTTTGCCATGTGCTCTTAGATTGTCTCTCTTCTCCCGGTCCAAGCTCTGAGAGCAGCTCAGTAACGGGAACCCTCACCTGCACACACACACTGCACACATACAAGGCATCACCTGATCAAAACACCCAGTGGCTCTGCAGAGTGCAGAGATAATACGCCTAAAGCAGCTATATGGTTTTTTAATAGCCACACTCCTTTGATTCAAAGCGACTGAGCTGTCATGAATTTTTAACAAACTTATACTGTGGCTAAGAATGAATGAGCCTTTATTAGAGACTGCAGTCTCTTGACCAATCATAAGAGAGCAAATAGGAGCATGACAGCTGTCACCATGTCAAAATGGTTCCGGTGACATCACACACACACACACACACACCTTGGCAATCATCATACACACACAAAAAAGATTTTATAAAATGAATCCTAAAACAGCATTATGGAGATATGCTGCCATGGCAACACCATCACAACGGCTGCATGTACGACAGCAGTGCAGCTCTGTGAAACTAAAAGAAGCCATGGTCACCAGCTTCCAGGAAGAGTATAATCGCACACGGTGACTAAACAGCTGCGTCTCTGCAAATCCCTGAAAACAAGGCCTAATGTGCTGATGTTCCTCCTGCGCTCTGTTTCTGCTGAATGAAACAGCCACATCATTGGGGAACAACAAACATCATGACAAGTTTGTTTTTGCCTCCATGTTCTTTTTTGTTTTTCACCCAAAACATGAAGTCATCTCCATCGATTCAATGTTGGTTTAAACTGAGGAAGAGAACTGACAAAAGCCACTCACGGGCAAAGACCTCCATTAAAATCAGTACGAGAACAGAAATCTCAAATGTAAACCATAATTGATGTATACTCAAAAATGTGTCAAGGAAACAGCTGCAATCAGTGTTTTTTGTTTGTTTCTTTTTGTGCATTTTGCTCTCTTAATCAACTTTTATTCTGCTAAATGAGTTCCCCTTCAAGCCTTTTGCTTCTTAATATGGAATATATTGTTTACCGTGAACTTGGCATTAATTGAGAATCTGACATTGCTCCATTAATTAGTCTGGGCCTTTTCCTGCTTCTCCGGTTCAGATATTAATAAAGAAAGTGCAGCCCGTTTAACATTACAAATATATCACTTAATTTTCAACAAGCTCGGAGACCAAGTCATTTTTAAAAATGACCCCCAAAGTGGCACAGATGAACAGTTCACATTCGGTCAGCTATTAGAAAGCGCGCTACTTGACGCAGATTAATAACAGGAAAGTCACAATCAAAGTTTCCATCTTCTCCCTTTAAATGTTAAATGAAAATTTGTCAGGAGAGCCAATGAGTGGTGCGCAGCCTTGGTGACACGAGATCTCACTCCTATCCATCATGACACCCCCTCTGTGTTAGATCTTAATCGCAGGCTGCAGCTCCTGACAGCTTCGCAGTGATTGTAGTCAGCCAAGGTCTAATCGAACTTCTGAAAGGGCAGGATGAAGTAAAAGCCCCTCAAACCATGCACTTATTAAATGTCTGCAAGCAAGTGCATGCTTGAAGAATTGTCCTGATGAATGTGTTTTTTTTTTCATTGAAATTTTTGAAGCCTAATCTAACAAGCTGTTTGAAGTATCCCAGCACAATTTGTGTTTTCGGTGAAGTGGGACCCTGTCAAAGCTCTCAGCACTTATTCCTACTCATTAAGAGTTTTTTTTTTAGACTTGATCTCTTTGGAAATCCAAAGCAATAAATGATAACAAAAAAAACGCACTGGAAGGGGAAGTAAACAAATACAAGTAAGCAAACAAACAAACAAACGAAGCAAAACAAACAAAAAAGACACCAGCGAGGATTTTCACTCCCTTGCTAATCTTAGCCGCTTGACTCCACCCTTCCTGTCTGGGAGACTCCTGTCAGACCTCCAGGTTAGTCAGTCCACCTTTACACGCCTCCCTGCAGCTGAATGAGCAAACAACTGTGACTGTGGATATACATCGAATGCTGAGGAAGAAGTGATCTGCAGATTTTTCTTTTTTTAAAGACTGAAGAGGCCCTTCCTAAGGGGATAAAACACTTTTTGGAGGTTCTGACTGGATTTACTTATGCACAGGCCATGACTCTCTTATTTTCTTCACTGGCACCGACGGCTGTGTAGTTGCTCTCCACAAATACAATTTCAAACCCAAGCAGCAGACAACACAACTGGTAAGCATCATTAGTGGCACGTAGTGATGTTGAGTCATCGACACATAGGCTGCTCAGCGGTTCTTCTGCAGATTTACTCAGAAAAGCTCACTGGTGAAATAATATCTGTGTATCCGTAAATACCTGCCCAGTTTTACTTTTGTAGTAAACCTGATGATGATTCACTGATGTATGATGTTCCTCACAGTCTTCTGTCATTGATCTTTAAACTCAGCCCATGACCTCGGTCCTGTTCAGCTAGTCAATCATTTTGCATCAGCCTCACAGCGAGATATCTTGAAAGAGTGTGTCTTTTGTGAATTTTAATTGCATTGCATTAAAAAAATTTTCCACCTTTTGAAATTTTTTTGTTTGGTATCAAACTGCCTAATAAAACATTCTTGTTGGGAGTTTTTGGTCTTAAAAGATTTGCCCATTGCTATAGCTGTAGAAAAACTAAAAGTAATTTGGTCTGAACATTGAAGTTTGGTATTCAAATTAGTAATCTGATGCATAACAGTCATCAGGCAGGCGATGGTGACACCTTGACTTTTCCTGGGAAGCCCCTTTTCTGTTACATAACTCAATCACTTGTGCGCTGGAGGTGCTAATTTTATCCTCTTTAAAAGGCTTAAGTCTCATTAATGCTAGTGCACAGTGTATCAGACAGGCGTGATTGACTTGGCTGTTGTTCCATCCTCACCTTATATGTTCCCTGCTCACTTTCATGTCTTGCACAGAAGGTAATTCAAACACTGAACTGTCACACATGTCACTGTCTGTGAGAAATAAAGTATATGGTGCTTCTATAATGCCTAAGTAAAGCTTAATTGTTTCTCTATTTGTGGGTAATCTTGACGGAAATTACATTTTTCTTCCAGAGGAAACCTTTCACTTAATTTACATACTTTGCAGAGAGAAACTTTAATAACTTTGTGTTTTATTTGCAGCCAGCATACAGACTCCAGGTGTTCAAAACATGAAGGTCAAGTGTCCGAAAGACAGGGGCATCCACTGTTACATAACTGTGCACGTCTGTGATCTACAGAGGATTTAGAGGGTGCGCAGGGTAGAGCTGATCTTTAAGTCAAAGAGGCTTTACGCCAGACCACAACAAACCTGAGATACGTGTTGCTTCATGGACATGATGAAGCAGTTAGGAAGTGATCGTAGGGTGGACGGGATTACACTCTGAGAGGAACATTTCTAAACAATGAAATCACCAAGTTCTGTAAACTAAAAACAAACACCATCCAAATCAACAACAACATGGCACAAATATTGATGGGTATACCCGTGTATGTCTATAAAAAAATCCCCATCATACATGCATTTATAAAACTTTACACTCAGGTTTTGTTGCTCTTGTATTTTATTCAACACTGAAACAGACATTCTGAAACGATCATAAATTGCAATGCATAGACATGCAAGAGAAGCAGCAGAGGCAGAGGGGAGTACACAAGTAACAGCTGGTGTTTTGTTTATTCAAACTCATCCAGGAAAAATGGAATAATTTGTTTCCATGCAGATTATAAACGGGCTATTTATTGATTGTTTGGGAATGTCAGCCGCTAATTATGGAAGACCATCTGCAAACTTTGCATGCATTCAGAATTCAGAGTGCAAATAATCAACTGAATTCAATTATGTGGGCATATGCACCCCGCTAATTATATGATGAACACTTTTTGTTTTTGCATAATAATTCATGCAATATTGTGATTTCAACCAGAATTGTGTTTTTTTCTGATCTCCTAGTATAGATGGCATAATGTCAACATAACGCTGCAGTCACCAAACATTTCGTGTGTTGCTGTCATGCCACTGCTCGCTATCTGATGAATGCCTACGTGTCCTCTGCTGCACGTTGTCTCACTTCTCAACCTTATTTTTTCCACCTGTCAGCCAGAGGCAACCAGAAAGGACAACATAGTGTGCATAAGATTCACATTTCCCCCAAGATCCCACCTCCACCTGTAAACCTTGACCAACTAGTAGTTTTGATATTGCAGTAACAAGAACATGATCCCACCAAAAAATATATATATATATTAATCTACCCACATACTCCTTTGTAGTTTATGCCTGAATTATGAAAGATGGTCTCAGCAGTGGGTGACTGTGCATTAAGTTTACTATGTGATTCATACTTGGTAATAAAGCCTGCTTCTCTTTCAAGTTTCCAGCTACACTCTTAATTTTAATGTAACCCCACGTCTGCAACATCGTTTATCATCGTTAACATATTTTTGTTATTAAGCGCATCTGCTGGATCCTAATCAGGAAAATATATAATGAATATCTAGTACAGAAAGTACAAATTGCAAACCTGTTTTTAAGAATCTCTTCTTCTGTCCTTACTTCTTTCAGTGCCATCAAAATGCAGAAGCAGGTGGAGGTCAGGATGGACGAGAGCCACCTGGAGCCCCGAGTGGACACTCCCGATAGCGCATGTGGCAGTCTGTGCGATAAAATCATGAAGAACATGGTTCTCACCCTCACAATCCTCGGCAAGTCTTTATCTCTCCTTCCACAATCCATCCATTCTCTGCTCCTGGCAGCAGTAATGCTTTCAAATCAGGGTAGACTCTGGATATGTTGTTAGTCCACCAGCTGCGCTCACACAAATCCAGGACTTTGTTGCTGACGTGTAATAGTGCAAACCTCTGAGTCACTGGTGCTGCCCAATGTGGAACCAAAACATCCTTCATTCACAGCTTCTTTAGTCATGTTAAAATCTTACGCATTCAGAAGAAAAGGCGTTTAATATATTCTGTCTGTCTCATTAGACTGCGTTGAAATTACAGTGAATCCACTGAAGCCAGGAACTACATTTGACCACATTTGGTATCATTACTTCATTAGCTGCTGTAAGGTGAAAAATTTAGCCACTTTATCAAGTTTAAAGTGCCATTTTTTCAAATATGTCTACAATTGTCACAGTAGCTGTAGGTGACACAATGGCCCGGTGACTCTCACACAACTGGAAGTTCATTAAGACTCTAATGAGCCAAATGTGACCTGGTTTATCGCAGACGTTGACACATTCTTATTCAGACACTCTAAGTGTTCACGGTTAGTATCTCGTGGCTTGATTTGTGTTTTCTCTTCGGTTCAGGTGTTTTTCTGGGCTCCATTGCTGGAATGCTGCTGCGGCACATATCTCCTCTCCCTCCCGATGTTATTATGATCATCGCCTTCCCTGGGGAGATCCTAATGAGGATGCTGAAGATGCTTATTTTGCCTCTTGTTGTCTCCAGTCTGGTCACAGGTGGGTGAGGTACAGTAGCTGCTGCAAATGTTCTGCTCAATTTGTCGCTGTCCTCAAAATGAGGTCACACGGCACGACTTGTTGCTCGCTGTGAGCTGAGTTTCAACAGGAGAGAGAGTGGAGACGAGAGTGGATCTTTTTTATTGTTTGTCTTTTTTTTTTGTCAGGCAAACTGAAATATGTAAAATGCTTCTTTTGTGCACATACAAGATCTGTGTGGAGGCTGAGAGGCATGCAGACTGTTTTCCTTTTTAAAAAAAAAAAACCTTTGGTTAGTTCAGAAAATGAAAACTATTCAGTATATAGACATGCACCTCTGCTGCTAGTTGTGTTGGCAAAATTTGCACCTAAATACACATTTGTGCAAAGTAAAGAGCATATCGTGGTCCTTCACTGGAATCCAGGATAAAATCAGTTTTATTCTGCTTTGCAACTCTCCTTATGTTGTTTATGTCAGGGTATAAAATACATGTGGTCATAACTTCACATGCTAAATGGCTTATAAGATACTGTACATCTTTATCTTACAAACTGTTCAAAAATAACATCTCCCAATAGTCATTTAAAACCGTTAATCAACACATAAAACTACCTTGCTTGATGGAAAAAGGAGATCCTTCAGCCACGTCTTATCTCTGAAGCAATAAATATAAAAATACAAAAAACAACATAACATGAGATAACTCATAATGACTTAACAGATACTGATACGTTGACGATCACCTGCCTGTGTGATGTTTTACATGTTGTCCACCACAGCGAATGTTTGCAGACACATTTCTAATATTGGCTTTCTGCAACCTTTGGAGTGCACAGTGTTTAGTGAGGCTTCCTTACCAAACATAATTATCTTCAGAAAACATTTCATCTGCTGAAGACCGGGGTCCTCAAGTCAGCATGCAAACAGTGTCACAGTTGCTCACTGTCACACTCATTCATTAAAAACTAGGTCCAATTGTCTTGTTAAGTAAAAATTTGTAATTAAGTTGAGTTTCTGAGCGTGTCATCTCATTTTGGAAGCAATTAATTTTCAATGTACAACTACAGAATTAGGTTTTTTTTTCCCAAAGCATTTGCACTAAATATGCTCATAGAAGAAAACACACACACACACACAATCAAACCATCTAATTTTATCTAAATGAGGTAAGTGTGTGGAGGCTGCTCTGATTGGCTTGCCATGACTGATTGGTGATCATGTTATAACATGATATCAATCTCATGTTATTTCATAACTGTTGAAAAAAAAAGATATATGAATATATATATATATATATAACTTCTAATATATAAGAATACCTATGTTTATCACAATCTGTTTAAAAAGAGGAAGGTGTGATTTCTTCAGTATTATCTATGCAACTATATACAATATATTTTAGGTTACCTTTTTAATACTGGACGCTTACTCTGTTCTGGTAAAACATACTATGCCTACAGGACTTGCTGGTTTGGATGCCAAATCCAGCGGCCGGTTAGGCACCAGGGCGATGGTGTACTACATGTCAACGACGGTGATCGCAGCAGTGTTAGGAGTGATCCTGGTGCTGCTCATCCATCCCGGAAACCCCAAGCTGAGGGCTAATCTTGGACAGGGAAAGAAGAACGACGAGGTGTCCAGTGTGGACGCCTTCTTTGATCTCATCCGAAATCTTTTCCCGGAGAACTTGGTGCAGGCTTGCTTTCAGCAGGTAGGAGTCTCACCGAGCGTTTTCACCCACAATATAAAGTCTGAATCATATGTCAGGGATGCTCCAACTCTTTGTTCTTTTCTTTGCTTCTTGTCCAGATCCAGACAGTAACCACCAAGGTACCTGTGCCCACAAACAGAACCAAAGCTCCCCCACAGTTCACGGTCAAAAGGTCGCTCCAGTTCAAGAGTGGGATGAATGTCCTGGGTAGGTGAAAAGTTTGGAAACACACCCACTGCACAAATGAGAAATAGCAGCTGTTGGAGGAAAATAAAACATAAAACGCAGAAATAAGACATTTTTCATTTTAAATTACATAACAACTAGAAAACATTCAGATAACAAATGCCTGCACCAGTGCTGCACAGTTAGATTTAACTGAAAGGACTGTAATCTAATTTCGAATCCAGATATTTCGCTTAAATAATGACAGTCAGGGGATAAAGTTCAGTTTTTCTTTTGAAGAAAATATTCAAAAGTAACCAAAATAACATCATTTTGAAAATGACCTTATAAATGCTACAAACTACTAGTATTTCACTTATTCGCTGCTATTAAAAAAGCTGATTCTGCTGTCCTGTTTTTGAGATATTTTGCTAAAAGACAAAGACAACACCTCCTCTGCAGATATAACAACAACTTTTCAGAACATTATTGTTTTTGTTGTATTGTAAACACACAGAAAAGCATTTCTTTCTATATGAAAGGTTCATCCACGGCTTATGTAACATGACTGTGTTTTGTGTCCTACAGGTTTGATCGGATTCTTTGTGGCTTTTGGAGTCATTATGGGGAAAATGGGAGAAAAGGCCAAGCTGATGCTGGAGTTTTTCAACGTCCTGAACGAGATCGTCATGAGGCTCGTCGGCGCAATTATGTGGTGAGCGAGGATGTCTGCAGGCATCGCTCCACATTCAGTGATGCTGCCAAACCATTCCTGTGGTTTTCACTGCACAGAGATGACACAGATACCACATCTATCCTACAGATAACTTTATAATGATAACAACACCTACCTCTGCAGACACAAAAAAAAGAATCCTAATCACAAGCACTTCCTGTTTCTATCTTCAGGTACTCCCCCATTGGTATCGCCTGCCTCATCTGTGGAAAGATCATCTCCATCGCAGACTTGGAGGTGGTGGCGAGGCAGCTGGGGATGTACATGGTCACCGTGATAGTGGGTCTCATCATCCATGGAGGCATCTTCCTTCCGCTGATATATTTTGTGATAGTAAAAGAAAACCCCTTCACGTTCTTCATGGGAATATTCCAAGCTTGGGTCACGGCGCTTGGAACAGCATCCAGGTATGAGGGATCTCTGCTTCCTTCTCCCTTTGTTTTTTTTTTATATAGTCCAGGATTCAGACTCTCTGACCCCAGTGAGCACAGCATGACTGTCTACAATAATTTAGCTTTTCAGGTCAGAAGTATTCTCCTTTTTATCCATCACCATATGGTAACCTTCAAATAGCAACTATGAGGGAGTCTTACCAGCACTGGCTCCTCTCTTTGCCTTGATGTGGGATATCTTTCCTTTACTTTATGCTTTATTCATGGCATATGGTAGATGTGCCCCCCCCCCTCCTGAGCTGACCTCAGTTCTCTCCAGTTGCATCTCGATCACTGCTGCGCAATCTATGAGAAACACTTATTAATTATCAAGCAAAACATACAAAACAATTGCCGAGGCACAGATGCTGCTTCCTCTACGAGATTCACCCTCTCGAGTTAATTTAAGTTTCCTTCTTTTTTTAAAGAAAGTTTCGCCTATATTAGTCCATTTTATGTAAGTTAGCAATTAATAAATTACCATAGTTCTGTATGGTATATTTCAGTATGAACAGAAGAATAGTGTAATTAAGACTAAAAATTTCAGTGTGCAACCGAACAAAATTGATTATCAACAGATGGTCTATAATTTATTATACAGTTCTTTGTTCCTGCAAGTTTTTAGTGCAAAATTGTGTGCAGACTTGATAACAGCCCTCACTTCCTCCTGTTTTTTCTTTGCCACAGCGCCGGTACCCTGCCGGTCACGTTCCGATGCTTAGAGGAGAACCTGGGCATCGACAAGAGGGTCACCCGTTTTGTCCTCCCGGTGGGCGCCACCATCAACATGGACGGCACAGCACTTTATGAGGCCGTGGCCGCCATCTTCATCGCTCAGATGAACGGGATTGAGCTCGACTGGGGCCAGATTATTACTGTCAGGTGAGAGACATTACACATTTGAAGGCATCATCAGGACAATATATGTATTGTATGTATATATATGTATGTATATTGTCACATAACTCAAAAGAAATATGCATTTTTTTAATGTTTTTTTAGTTTTTTGATCATATTAAAGCCACATAGACTCTTCATTGTTTGTGTCGTCGCCTTTGGTTGGTCCTCCTGCTGAGAGTTGAACTTGTCTCCTGTCCAGTATGACAGCCACCCTGGCCAGTGTTGGCGCAGCCAGTATCCCCAGTGCTGGACTTGTGACCATGCTTCTGATCCTCACGGCGGTGGGGCTGCCCACGCAGGACATCAGCCTCCTGGTCGCTGTCGACTGGCTGCTGTGAGTTCGACATCAACACAAATGCTGCAATTCAAAACAGACATACACATTTCAGCACCATGCAAGCTTTAGGGTTTTTAAAGAAACCAAGATCATACAATTTTAAATTAACAACTACCCCAGGGCTGTAATTTAAAACTTCCTTTTATCTAATTATAAGAATTGTAATATAATGAACTTCTATGATACTTAAATTCAATCATGTGTTTCGGTGGTCCATCAAATAGTTTTTAGCCACCAAAAATCCCTGAAAAAGAACAGGTTCAACAATTAATGTCTAATGTCTAATGAAAACAATATTTCTTTCCATTAGAAAGTGTATTCATCCAAACAGCAGTTATCCAACTTCAAAGTTTAGCTCTGCCCACCATATTTTCTCACCAATAATCCAGTCAATTCCATCCACAATTTCTCACCTCTCTTCACAGCAAAGCTACATTAAGATCGCTCGCCTGGTCGCAGCTGTAAAGAAACAGCTTTGTTTCTTTACAGTATTAATGATGTAAATAGTGTTAAAGCCCAGCACCTTGTTTTGCTGAAAATGTTAACATTTTTCTATTTTAATGAGACATCTTTATCCATAGTTGAGAATTTATAACCACAGCAGTGACCAAAGACGCATCAAAACAGATGCTTGACTTCGATTTGAATGTGCAGGTTTTTTTGAGCACGGCGAGCATGTTCGACCAACCTCCAGCATATGTTTTAAGGTGTAAACAACTCTGTGAGGCCTTGATAGCTTTTACGTAGAAGTGGAGTTTTTCTCAGTGTATGCCCACTCACTCGACGCCTCTGTTTTTCACAAACATAATAACCGCACATAATCCATTTGCAAACAGATGAAAAGTGCTAGGGCTTATTTTCAGCGCTGATATACCTCAGCTGGAAGTAATCGGCTTGTTGTCTTGTTGGCTATTGGACTAAATGATTTGTGGAAAACCCTTTCATACATTTAAACTAATAGATAATCCTTGAATAAACTCTACGCTCTTCTCTTCACTGTACATTGTGCATTTAGAAAGAAATCCGTTTTGTGCTGCCGCTCACTTCAAAATTAAAAACATATTTCAAGGAAAAATGTAAGAAAAGACATATTTTCTTGTTTCACATCAGTTTCTTTTCTTTTCCTTAATTATTTTCCCGTTTCTTAATTCTCTTCCTCATTCAGGGATCGTTTCCGTACCTCAGTTAACGTGGTTGGGGACTCTTATGGAGCAGGCATCGTCTACCACCTCTCCAAACACGAGCTCGACTCCTTCGACTCTCAGCAGACCCGGATGGAGGACTTTGAGATGGCAAAGACACAATCCTACTTTGAAAATAGCACCAACCAGAACGTATACTCGCACCACAACTCAATCTTGATAGACGACTGCAAGGTACATTTCACGTTAACGGACATAGAGACGTGTATGTAGAAAATCCTCCCTCAGCTCCGTGTCTGTGCTCGTCTGTCTTTTCCTGTCTGTGTTTCTTTTCTATGTGACCTCTTGCACTGGTGTATTTGTGTCTGTGTGCATAGTAAATGTCATATTTTCATTTAAGTTTTTTTTGTTTATTTGTTTCTTTAAGAGGTGAAAAAGCTAAATAAATATTTCTATATTTATTTATTCACCTGTTAATTATATGAAAAAGCAGTTTTTGTGAAACCACTTTGATCAAAGTTCAAGATCAAGTTTGTTCTTTTTTTATCACAACTATGTTTTTTTTATTAACCTCAAAAACTCTGTTTTACTCTCAAATCAAAATGGAAGTGCATCAACCGTTCTTCGTGCGTTGTCTTGTACACAGTTATATTTTACGTGTATTTTGTTGTGGTATGTCTCGGTTTTCATTAAGATCTGTACTTTTTTTTTCCCTTTTATCTACTTA
>JAVQJZ010237710.1:0-11942 GCA_036025355.1 Leiopotherapon unicolor
AAAAAAAAAAAAAAAAAAAAAAAGTTTTCTTCCAGAGTTTGATGACACCACTGTCATATGTGCACATTAAAGCAGCCGATTAGCTTAGCTAACCTTTAAAAATGTCTTAATGAGTGAGCTTAAGAGGGGCTTGAACGTGTATTTTAGTACGTTTATTCAAAAATCCTATCTGTTACCCTCTATCTGCAGTCTTTATACAACCTAAGCAAACTGGGAGTTGTTTTGTATTTTGGGTCTAGACATGAGAGTGGTTCAACCCTCTTATAATAAAAATGTTA
This sequence comes from Leiopotherapon unicolor, assembly GCA_036025355.1. NCBI lineage: Eukaryota > Metazoa > Chordata > Actinopteri > Centrarchiformes > Terapontidae > Leiopotherapon > Leiopotherapon unicolor. The sequence continues at coordinate 279 of JAVQJZ010237710.1, forward strand.
TAATAAAGCGACAGAGTACCAAACAACAAATAGAGTTCCAGGGTTGGGTGGGCGGGTGGGTGACCAACAGGGGGCCGACGGCATCTTTTTGCCACAAGGCCGACTAAGAGATTAATGCGTCCTTGGAGGTGAGACATGCTTATCGCCAAACACGACACGTGTTCATCACCAGAAGTGGTTTCAAATTCAGGGCACACAAGTTCCCCCTGTCCCAGCAACGCAATCCATCTTATCTCTTCTCCTCTCCTCCTGTTCCCCAATTACCCTCAGTGCCGACTGCTGTGCTGCAAGAGGAAATGCTAACAACTCATCAGGGTTACAAGAAAGTTCACAATCTTCTCTGGGTAACATGCCGATCACAGCTACCTCCTTATGCAACAAAGTCTTTCCACGACAGGAACAAAAACATCTTAATATGACACAGCGGATTCTGCAAATAATAGACGTATCACTGATCTGACTGACTGGTGAGATTCCTTAAACCCTTGAAAATAATGAGCTGCTTCAAACACAGACAAAAGTACCAGTGTTCTGCATAACAATGTGTGTACAGGAAAAAAACTTTGAGTACCTTGAATTATATTTGTTTCTGTCAAATGGGCCTGTTTTCTCACATTTCCCCGCTTCACTTTTTGAAGTGTGTGTGAGATGCCTATGAAGAGGAGAGGAGAACAAAATAATAAAAAAAAGAAAACAAATTCAATATTAGCAGAGGCACAGTTCAGTCCCTCAGCAAACTCAGAGTTGCCATTTCAAATGAGGTCACTTACTTCCCTTCGGATTCTAATGACGTTTATTGATGTCTTTAATAAGTTTTTCCTTTCTGTTGGGTATTAATGGACAGTGCGGTTCTGGGGTGGTGCTCATGGTGCCACGAGAAGCAGAGCGGCGGACGAGACCGGGAGACAGATGAGGAGCGAGCGAGACGGACAGAGATTGAGAGAGAGAAAGTGGAAGAGATCCCGAGAGTTCAGTCATACTAATCCCTTTGGCTGAGAGCTGTGAGTCAATTATTCTTCATTTGTCTTTTATCTTGCCACTACTGTCTGGGAATGGGGCCCCTCCAAGGCCTGTCAGGCACTTATTGATGCTGTCTGGCCCGAAGGCTTCGCGCAATTCTGAAGACGGGACCAGAGGCGTGCAGGGTCCGAGGGGGTAATTGTGTCAGAGATTGGGGTTGGTCGCCGAACAGGTACTTTGTATTGGGTTGTAAAAAATGACACTAGATGAAGCTATATCTTAAGAATAAAATGGAGTTAAAGGGAGGGGAGGGTCCGGCGGTGTTACAGTTGCGGCAGATATTGCCGGAGTTTATGGGAGTGAGCTCTGCTTTGTGTTTGGGCAGTCACAATATTGGACACAGCTGCTCCTGCTGGACTGCTCGGCGTAAACGTATACTCGCGTGTGATGCAATAGCATGGGAAGTGCACAATATGTCAGTTGTCGTAAAGATCAGGATTAGGGAAATGTATTTATTTGATTGCGTGCTGAGCTACATGAGAAAATTGATATCGCTTCCATATCCATCCAGCAAGCATCAAATCCAGGAGGCAGCCAGCTTAGCATAAACACCGAAGACGCAACTAGAGTAGACGACATCAGTTATTTAAGCAAGCCACCAAAATGACATATATGTACTTTTTTAAAGTGACAGTCCTCTAGCAGTTGAAGTAATTATGACAGGAGCGCCGACGGTCGCCAATGACACGCCGGACTTTTAGCACAGGAAGACAGTCAACGTGTTTTTATGATAAGGCTTGACTGCGATTGTTCAGTAACCTTGACCAAGTGTTACTGTCACCATGACGAGGAAGTGCCTAAATTTAGTGAAGTAGCGTTTTTTAAAACCAAACCACCCTCATCTTAAATTCATATTTTAAACGAAGCCATGACTTTTCCTCAACCTCACTCTGAACAGGTTTACATTTCAACAGTGATTTGTAGAGGTCACATGTAGGGCACATGTAGATGATGTTGTCGTGCTGATAGGGAAGTTACACGAGCGATCTGTACGTCATTGTAGAGGACATATACAAACTGCACTGTTAAGATTTAAAGAGCTTGTTCTTTTACTTTGTTTCATTGTCCAAACGCAGATATGACACGCATCATTCAATTTTAACAGATTCTTTCATGTCAGTCTTTTTTTCTCGTCTCTAACGGTTGGCTGCTCTCGTCTCTCCCTCTCCCCTCTTGTCATGAGTGCGAAGGCTCACATACATGTCCCTGGCCTGTCACTCAACAAAAACGCATCCACGTTCAGCGCCGCGTCGGGGCTAAAAGAGACGTCAGAGCTGTCAGAGAATCAGGGACGGGGGGTTTTTATGCTCAGTGCGCTCCTCCGGAAATACGGTAATCAATACATTTGTCCTACAAAATCCTCAACGCGGACCACGTGGAATTTCTGTCACTTCTTCCTGTAGCAACATATGGTGCGGTTCATCATGTATTATATAAGGTTGCTGTCCTTTTTTTGTTGTTGTTGTGGTTCTTTATAAAAATACAATGCGCCACTTTACTGTTGCATTAACTCATATAAATTCACAGTACTGCAGTAGATTCTACCACGTCAAACACCACGCTGAAATCTGCTGCTTGAAGATGTGTTTGTTGATTGGATGTGGACGTGATAATGGAATTGGTCACAGCGGCTGAGCTCCGAAAAGGACAAAAGTCTGTCCCAATGGCCTGGGGCTGATAATGAGGCTTCAAATGGTGCAAAGTTGATTTGGTTCAAAACTGCCCGAGCTAAACCTCAAATGTTGCCACAATAAAGGATTTATACAAAGCCGCGTGTCAGGAACAAATCTGTCGATTTCGTGTCGCATCTATACTCTGTGTGTCGCATATTCCATCTGTAGAGTTTCAGCTTTCATTTATTCTACACCCGTATGACAACACAGAAGTGGAAAGGCTAGTTAAAAGGGAAAAAAATGCTGACAGACAGCCAACAGTGTGATGGAAGGACAGAGAGAGAGAGAAAAAGAGAGATGTCCTGCTATGAAATACCTCTTTGATGCTTCAGTTCAACATGACATGAAAAGTCTGGTCTTTCATCTCCAGTTTTTGAGAGGAATATAGATGAAAAGTCTCCGTCTTTTGAAATTGTTGCAAATATGATTGATGACAAATCACAGGTTGTTTTTTTTTTTTTCCCATAAGCTAAAATGCCTGTTTATTTTGTACTTCCCCTTATGTCAGACTTCATGAACATGCACTCTGCCATTATTCCTCATTCCCCCCGAACCCCTTATATAAGACAATTAATGACACGTCATGGGAAAGTTAAGTTAAACACACATTTCACAGGGTTTCGTCCAAAGCCGTTTTTTTCCAGCAGCACAGTAATGTGTGGTGCTGCTGACACCGAGAGAAAACACACGTATTCTTGTCATGTGACAAAATACAAGTATTTTGGCATTTCTGCCATTTATATCAGCATATGACAAATATTAAAGTGTTTAGGGACGTTGTATAATCTGACTTGTGCGCCAAATATTGTTTCCAGAGCCAAAATCTACATCTCAGAGATGGAAGCATTGTTGGCAGTCGAGCAAAAATCGTTTCATATAGCTCACTTTCAAGAGCTTTTTTCCCCCTTTTTCTCTCCAGCTTTGGGTTCATTTTGGACATTTTGGCACCCGGTTGTCAGAAATGCATACATGGTGCTGTGCTAGATCTGGTTATCGTGTTTTTATCAGTACACACTACATTCACTGGAGAAAACTGGACAAAAAGAATGAAGCAGCTGTGGGTTTTTCAGTAAAATAGTAAAGTGATGAAAAGATAAAATATTTTTTAACTGAAATGTACAACACTTGAGTAAATGTACTTAGTTACTTTCCAACCCAAGTTGTCTGTACAGTGCTAGAAGATTTATTTAGGAAGTACGTATGAAAAAACACAAAAGATAACCCGTCTTCACATCTTTCCAACCATGATGTCCCGCGTCGCCATGCCAACGAGGCACAAACAGTCTTTTCTTTCCAAAGACCTGCTGCGCGGCTTCAAAGGCAGAGGAATAAATAGGAGACCCATGATGTTTTAAAATTAGTCATGAACCAGTGAGGGGAGGTTTTAACATGTCATCATGACCGATGTCAATCTAAATTTGGCTCCTATTATTTGGACTCTTAATGGCACGAACTGGGATCCAGATGGAAAACGGGGTCATAAAAGTGTCGTCTAACAAGAAATCTGAACACGGCCAGAATCTTCCAACACTCTCTGAATGTCTGACATGTGTTTTAATAAAAAAAATAAGTCAAATCTGATTTAAATAATTATGGATATTGTTAAAAATGATTTACGCATAATACATCTCTGAAGATGACAATAAAACGGGCCTTTATTTTGAAATAAGATAGGTTGGACAAAAGACAAACGTTCATCTACACTGCGTGTGTGTGAGAAGCCAGCTCATATTTGTATGCTAAACAATTCATTTCAAATTAGACATAAAAAAAGACATTACATTTTATATTTGAGTGTTTAGACATACACTGCATTTGAATTTTGGAACCAGACAAAGCAATTTGCTCCATATTTAATCACCAGGCAGCTGACACACTGTGTGGTTTTTTATGTTGTTTTGAGAGGAAAAATGTTCAGAGTGCTTTTTTTCTTTTTATTGTTTTCCTCCTTTATCGTATTCCACAGTGAAGTATTGATTTCTTCTCCCAAACAAAGCAGAGTTGGAAATAAGTAACAGCCAGTACGAGTCGGCCCTGAGGTGAACCTGTGTGTTTGTCTCGCCTTTGATTCTCCTTGGGTGACCCTTTTTTCACTCCACAAAAATGACTAATTGGTGGAGAGGAACAGCGCTTGGCCAATTATCAGGTATGACTTATGAATTTCAGATTTCTTGATTTGCATGAATTAGCTTCGGGCCTCTCCCTCACAGAAGTCACGGCTCATTGCCTCTTTGCGTGATGCGAGCCAAGCAGCTGTCCAGTGTGTCATTTCCTTTCGGTTAATGCTGCCGGAGCTGGAAAACTCCGACAAAATCAGTCAGAAGTTTGTCCGGAAGACGAGAGAGGGAGAACAAGAGCCGTGCATCACGACTTTCTGGTCAATGAGCAAAGAAAAATGAGCCTGTTGATGAGTCGCAAAGGGGAAATCAAATGTTGGAAATATGCTGCTACACACTGATTTACACTTGTACATCAACAGCTCAATGGCAAACCAACAACACAACCCTAAATCTTGCACAGTATTACTGCTGCAGAAATAATCACTTTTATCTGATTAGAAGGAGTTTTGCTGTAAACCCTGTTGCTTTCTGCCACACGGATGCCGCTAATTGCCCCCCCCCCACCCCCACGACCCTCTACTGTACCTGGCGGAGAGCCACGTGTTTGTTTTGCATTTGCTTAAGAGGATAAGCAGGTTGGAAGTGCTTTTTCACACAGAGCGAAATGCTGGGAAGCTGGCTGCCAATCCTCTTGTCAGTGGTCTCATCTGATTACAGTAATTATACTAATGTCTCAGAATGGATCCTGTAATGATTTATTGATGCTTCGATGGCAAATGCGGGTCAGTGCGCATTTTAAGGCGAATGGGTCAATCAGCCAGTCAATTAAACAATCAATCAAGTGGTCCACGTGACATTTTAATATTTAGATGACTCTGTTTTGAGCAGATTTGTGTATTTCTGAAGGAATATATGAATATGTGTATGAATATGTGTATGAAAGTGTGTGTGTGTGTGTGTGTGTGTGTAAAATCGTATTTTTACAGTGACATTTTTTTTCTAAAAAAAATCTGCCATCTTTTTTTTTCTTATAATCGTCATAGTTCAGTCAGTGGAAACACATCGATAATGTATCCAAGGATGCATGGATCTGCTCAAGGATAACAGAAAAAAAAGTGTTGTATTCTTTCCATCACGCAGATTTGCATAAAGAGTATGCAAAAAACTCCATGTGTGACCACAACGGCTATATTAACTGTTTAAATTAATCCCTTAAATTCTGACATTCAGTGAGTTGGCATATCACCTTTTCACCCGGTTTGATCAGATTTGTTGGCCAGTGCAGGAGAAAGCTCGGATGACATTATTTTTGCCTCATGATCCGATATTAAAGCCTGCCGCCTTCAAAATAATGCGCAAGTTGACAGGAGTTGGCTTGAAGTCTGTTTCAAAAGCAAATGGCCAAGAGAGCAGATGGACATACCTTACATGTCCGGATGTAAATTCGAGAGTAGTTTCCTGAAAACCTTCATCATCTATGGTATTAAAGGACGCCAACCTGACGTGTCTCACACAGTGGAAATTGGTGCAATCCTGACTATAATTACAGCTTTAGTATATGTCACAGATATGATTTATTTTACATAGTTTAGTGAGCTGAGCATGCATGAAACATGCCAGAATATCCAAAGACTGCATTTATATCAGGAAAAAAAGTTTCCTGGAGGATTTTTTGGCCTTATATGGCAGAGGAAGATATCCGAAGCTGGACATTTCATGGAAAATCATCCAAAAAGAGGTCTGTGTGTTATCAGGCGTTGTCTTCCTCTTCCTTCGCACACACACCAACACCCCGTGGATCACTCTCTGTGTGTGAGGAGAGCTCAGCCTGCCAGAAACAGCAGTTCTTCATCCACTCTTTCTCTCTCCCTTTCCTTCTTCTTTTTTCTTTGTATGTTAATGAAGTAGATTCATAAAGCCGCGGGATATGCGCAAATGTTTTTGCTCAAGCTGAAACATTTTCAGCTCGTGCAGACGTGTCAATTCACACTGCCCAGGGCAAAGTGGCGTCTAATAGTGGCTTTCTGTTAACTTTTTAAGCAATTACTTGGAAGACAGTGTAAGAGTTTCTGGTTTAGCCACACTCACCTCTGTTGAAAAATCCAAACATATAGAGAGAGATTTGTGTTGCATCAAGAGAGAAACTGAAAAAAGAACTGTGGTGTGTGTGTGTGTGTGGTTGTGTGTGTGTGTGTGTGTGAGAGCGTGTGTGTATGTGTGTGAGAGTGAGTGAGAGAGCGAGCGTGTTTTTGCATGTGTTTGTGGTTTTCTAATGGACCTGCTGGTTGGAAAGATATGAAGACAGCAGCATCTGTTTTCTGGCTTGCGTCTCATTCACACACACACATACACACATACCTCAAGCACTGTACCATAATTCATAATGAGAAAAAGATTAAATTGGACTTATGAGGAAGGCAGCGCTGCGTTTCCGGCCAACGGTGTCTCTTAAAAATGCATCAACACTCATTAGATTGTGCCTAATGGCCTTCAAAGAAATTTGTCCCCTTGCCATTTTGGTCACAGCTTCGAAAAAAGTGGCGATAATAGGCACAAATTAAGTCACAAGCAAAGCCGGACACACAAACTAACACAGACTCCTCTGCTGCCGCTGGACTCCGACACGACGTCTCACCCCCAGTTTGACAAGAAATTGGCCACAAATGCAACTCACAGGAAATAGCAATAAGTTATGATTAAAAAATGATGGAGAACCTCGTCCCCCAATTAGGACAGAGAGCGCTTCCAACATCTGAAAAGACTGGCTGGAAGTCCTCCTCCGCTGATGTTCCAGACATATGTGATCACAGCTCCCAGCCAAGGCCGGCGCAGAACGAGCCCACTTTGCATCACTGTTGGCGAAAAACTTTTATCAGGGAAGTGAATTTTAAATGCTTTGAAAGAATAAACCAAAAAATATATATGTATAATTTACACTGGCGAGAGCATAAGGTCACACAGATTACAGATGATTTATATTTTATTTTTTTTATACCTTGTTTAGCATATAAACTGGCCGTGTAAGTTTTAAAATCAATTCTGAAGTAAAATCAAGCCAAATATGACTTGAAGTGGTCGGTGATCCCATTGAACAGAACTATAATTATCTAGTTCTCCATCTGGTCGTGTGGCCCACTGTGCCAGGAGTGGACCTCCTGCTGTCTGCTGTCTGAGCGCGGCCAAACACAGTTAAAGCTTCTCAGATGAGGTCAAAGGAGCGGGATTGGCACAGCTTAAGATACAGCTCGGACATTGTAGTTTTCAGCGGTATCCATGTTGGCCAAATATCTTCGGGTCCCATAGCTCTTGCTGTAATTTATCATAATTTGTTGTGATTATTTTATTTATTTTATTTTTGGAATTTCCCGTCCGAGTTTAGTAACCACAGGAATCACTGTGGAAGGAACCGTTCTCCGGAAAGTCAAAAACGTTCAGGGTGTTTTAAGGGGAAATTTCATGACGGACGAACGGATGTGTGCTTGTTCAGCAGGCGGGTTAGTTATAAAACCACCTCCGTACCCTCCAGCGTAGATGTTGATGGACAGTTTTTAAAAAATACTTGCAGAAATGTTCTTTTCTACACCATGCCATTACACACCTTTTTTTGTCTCCTATATTACCCACAATGCAAGTTGACTGCAAGCACTGCAGTTAGAGATTCGTGTGTGCTTACGTAGAAGTGAGAAGAGATAAAGCGGGGCTACAAACAATGGAGTAAGCGTCTTCCTTCATAATTTCTTAATCATTTTTTAGATTTCAGCCCCAGCAGATGTCACCTTAAGTGACATCACTCTAGGCAATTTATTAACATGCAGTTCAGTGTGAAGCAACAAAAGGCTTTATACAATTTGTTTAAACATTTGTTTTATACTCCCCTAAGTTCCCTTTAATGATTTGAGCCAGATTAATCTAATTCCAGTTATTTCAATTTTGTACTTATTAAGTTAAAAGAGCTCAACAGTGCAGAAACAGATGTGAGAACACACCATCTGAAACTTTTATTTGGAGTGACTACTCAATATCTCTTTCTTCCTTTTTCTGGCATTATTTAGAGACGCAAGCAGCAAGAATAAAACTGGCATTGATTTTGTTACGTTCCATTCGTCTTCGCTGTCTGCACTTGCCAATACACTACTAAATTCTGGTAATGTTTTCCCTGATGTCCTTCACCTACAAGGAGCTGAAATATTGTCTTGCTCTGGTCTGGTTTTCTCTGTTTCCATTTCAGTAAATTTCTTATCATATAATTCATTTTTGTATTATATATTTTATGTTGTACTTTTCAAAGAGGAGATTAGGGTGGAAAACAATGAAAAGACATTTAGTACATTCTGTTTTTTTAAAAAAAAATCCTTACTGTTTTCTTATATGAATGGGGATGAATAAATATGGATTAAAATCATGGTAATTTAACTGGCATGGAGACAAAAAGAGCAGACAGGAAGTGGTTTAGCATCCTATTAAATATTCAAATCAAAACCAAATAACAGGCTAAAACAACACTATTGCCAGGCCCCTCCCTCAAACTGCTACTGTCCAATCCTATGTTAGCAACCGTAACTATGGGTACAGGTACCGCGGTTGAGATCAGCAGCAGTTGATGCTGCGTTCCAGACAACTTGTTAAAAAAAACTGCTCTGAATTGTAGAAAATGAATTGAACTATGAATAGCGTCAAAGTTAGAAATGACACATATTCATTTTCAGAAATTGCATAAATATGTTTTCACTGTTCAGCAAATAGTGACAATATGCCACACTTTGTTTCTCTCCGCCGAGTTAACCTGTAGTGTGAACGTTTTCTCCGAGCTGTCTTGAACACACCATCAAGGCCGACGGTTGTTTTACCGAAATCAGGTAAAAAAAAATGGAGAGTAAATTCATGAAGCCAGGGGAAGACGTCCTAATTGACAACGGCCTTAAAAACAAATAGCGCTGGGCATGCATTATCCATGCCTAGTGCCATTAAATTGCATTTGTTTATTTTCTATTTTGAATTTCCTATAACCTAATTTGCCATTGTTTGTTTTGAACAGAAAAGATGGAATTTTTTTATCTACAGTTCACTTTTGCTCTGTAACTGTTTGTAGATTTTTTGTATAAATTGCCCTTTCCTGAATTAAATGGTTGCTAAATGAATACTTCAAATTAATGAGCCTGACTGAGTTTCACATGTCTTTATAACATTATTACCTTTACTTTCTACATTTCACATTTAAACTGTAGGTCATCTTGTACCCTGCCAAGCACAATGCCAAAAAGTTTGCCAAATTGCCTATAGCAGGGGTCGGCAACCTGCGGCTCCGGGGCCACTCTTTTATCCCTCTCCCATGACTCCCTGTGGCTTTGAAATAAAGGGAAAAAAATTTGTATTTAATTTCCACTTCTGCAACTTGATTGGACATTGTAGGTGATTGACTTTCATTTGGCAATTTTAAAGCTACCATACATAAATTTAAGAGCATTTTTCAGTCATAAGAAATGTATGATTTTACCTTTTATTCATGAGTTTAAGTTTGAAATTTAACTTTTAGCAGTCTGATAAATGGGCAGTCTTTCTTGACGTTTATTTGTCTGTTGATTTTAAGGAATATGTTTTCAGCTCCTCGTACGTTTACACCTACAGCCCGCGGCATGCCCCGACACACTTAGCTCTTTGATATTAGTTATGTATCGCTCTAATATGTTAATTGCATGAGGAAGATGCTCCTGTATTATGTATGCGGCTTGCATCAAAAGACAAAACAAGTGCAGCTTGCAAAATAAACCTTAGTAATATTCCCAGCGTCTAAATGATAGCCCTGCAGTGTCATGTTTCATTTATATGTTGCTGCTTCAAGCTGTTTCACTACATGATGCAACTGGACGTACACACAGAAGCAGTTGCAGATAAGTGAGCGCTCGGCTGTCCACTCTTCAAACCAAGAAGTGCACACACGTTCAAGTTTGGACACACACACATACACACACACACATTGAAGCTAGAGCTCAGGGCGATTTCTCTCACTCTACATAAGAGACAATGTTGTTCTTAAGTCAGTCAGTCATTCACTCTGTGGCACTGTTCAAACAATCAGTCTCCCTGTCCAAACACGTTAATCCACCTACTTCATCCTTATTCCCATGGACACTGGCTGCCAGGGGTGTGCGCACACACACACACACTCTAACGCTGGAGCGTCAGCAGCATTAGCGAGCCTCTTCAAACAAATACCCCGTTTTTGCATATTCGAGTGAGAAGCGTATCAGATAACACCCCTGGGATTTTACATGATGTAGGGAAAGATGGATTTTCTCATTGGAAATTGAAATAAACAGGGCTGTCGGGAGACCACTGAGACATGCGGTTTTGTTTCGTGTTTTGTCTTTTCACGTCTGAATCAGTGAAAATATACAGTATCTTGTCGTGTGAGTATACAGTGTCTTTTACGTGAATTAATACTTTGGTAGATAATAGAAAAAGACTCATTTGCTTTGTTTTAGAGAGCTCATTGTTAGTGTATTGTTGTCTGTGCTGTTCAGTGCAGGCCGCTAACATCCACCGTGCTAATGTTGATGTTTGAATATGAAGCCCGATATGTATAAGTCATTTGAAAACTGCTGGCAGGGGAGGCCATTATAAGCCACCACTTATAAAAGAGACGGGTTTCTCTTTAAACTGCATTCTGTATGAGTAATCAATACATTTTATGTGCATTTCATATCGATTGTTGGGCTATGTTATATGTAGTGTAGTTTAAGAGAAGCACATTAAAAAGATGAATGGACGCAGTTATTTTTCACGTCTGAAATACAATTCATGCACTGTTGCTAATTTCCTTTGGGGAGATTTACTGACATGAAAGCACACTGCTGTCAAGAACATTTAAAGAACATGTAAAGTATTGATTTGTGTGCACATATCTATGTAAA
>JAVQJZ010237714.1:0-12059 GCA_036025355.1 Leiopotherapon unicolor
TCAGTCTGGACCAAAAGCAGTGGAAGGACGGAATGTAGATGTTGCCATTTCTAAAGCCATGTTGCTAGAAGGGCTAACAAAAAAAAAAAAATCATTGAAGTTGTGACAAAAAAAAAAAAGCAATTTGGCTATTCTGTTACACACATGGATGGATTAAACAGTTCGAGGGCCCCCAGGCAAAGATAAGCTATTGGACCCCCTTTAACCTCCCACTGTATGTGTGCAGTGTCTGCAGATTCTTTGACCAAAATTTTGAAACAAGAACTCTCAGACTGAAGCTCAAGATAAGCTAATTAGACAGGATGCACTTTAAGGTCCTGCCAGCTAATGATGAATTTGAATGGAACATTTTAACGAACATTTTCCCAGAAATTCAATTATCTCAAAACCTATAGAAAAACTGGAGCTTTAAGGGCACACTGGATTCACTGGTAACACATTAGAGATTCAGTGTCCCAGCAATGTAAGTTCAGGGATATAAAATGTGTCAAGAAAAACTGTGTTTTGTGCAAAAGCTGGTGAAACTGGCCATACAAGAGTTTCCACCAAACTGTGAAGCAAGGCTGCGCACAAAGGCTTGTTCATCAACTTTTTATCAAAGAGCTGTAGATGTTCTTCTTTTCAACTGATGATTCAACCAATAGAGTTTCATGCCAGCTCGAGCTCTCAGTTACACTGTCTGTGGGGAAAATGAACGGGACTTTTACTTTATCAGACAGGGACATCTGAAATAGCTCCTTCCACTTTGCAAGTCCCTGCACATAATAGCCCCTGATCAGCAAGTGTCTGCACGCAGTCCCACCTCATTTAGTATCTTTATCACAACAATATAGTTTCATGAGCAGCTGTGTAGTATTGATACTCAAATAGTTTAGCAGAACCTTTTGGGTTGGTACATTCACTAACACAAGAAAGATCCTGAAATTATCAGTCTAAGAAAAAACGCAACACACTTGAAGCAATCAAATGACACCACTGTGTAATGCCTGTAATTTAGCCTGAGAATTAATTGACATTTAATTTTTTGTGATTCCAGCTTTCAGGTTCTACTCTCTCCCTGCACTTCACCCCACCTTCAGCCCCTCCCCATGTCATTTGATATAAATGTTTCTTTTTAACTTGTTTTTTTTTTTACTTTCTCTTTAGTTATCCTTTGGTTGTTTTGATTCAGGCATAGTAGATTCTTGTCCAATGGCCTTAGAGGCAGCAGAGGAGCCAGATTTTTTATTTCAGATTATCAGTGTCATGTATTACTGTCAGGACATAGTGACAGTTTCAGCAAATATAATATTATTTTTTAAGCAACTTACCTACTTTTGCTTTAATGTGTCCCCTAGTCTGTGCTGCCTGGTAACGCTGTAGGCCAGTAAAAGTCTGATTGTTATTCTGAAGGAAAAAGTTGTCAGGAGCTCCCAGACAGTACCAAACCTGCTGTGAAAGCCATGCTGTATGAGAACCACATCTTTTGTCCCCACCTGGGAGACCTAATATTGTTCATGCCCTCTGCATTCAGCTAAATGGAAAAAACCTTTCAACCAAAACGGTGCAATCAAAGGACATTTTTGACCTCAGCATGGTATCCCGGGTCCCTGGTTATAGGAGGAGGAGAACTTTGTAAGAAGAACAACTTGCACAGCGTTAGGAAACACAGCACTAAACCAGTAAGACTCGCAAAGAGCAGGATGTTTAAAAGCCAAGTTAGTGTACCTTTGTTCTGTTTATGTCTGCAAACATGGAGAAATGCATATTTCTGTAGCAGAATTCATACAGTTCAGATTGAGTGGGAAATACCAGATTATGCAAATCTAACTGATGTTTTTTACTCATTCAGTCACATGACCTTTATGTAAGAACTGTTATAATTTATTCATGCATAAAACTCCACTTTGAAAATACTTTCACTAGAACTCGGCCCAATTTGAACTTATGAAGATCTGCTGCAACTGGCCACAGGTGAAAATTTCAGCATGCCTAACAGGTAATGAATGATTGGTAATGGGCTGCAACATAACTTTGATTATATCAAATGATATATAATTATTTACAGGAACACATCCTTAAAGGGTGTTATATATGTTTTTATTACTGTGTCAAATCATACTAATCACTGACAGGCAAGTTTAATTTTTTGTAGAAATGTGTTAAAGTTGGCTTGAAGATTCATTTTGACCTTGGAAACACTGGGTGAAAATGAACTTTCATGTATATTTCATGCATATTGCATTATTTTAATTTTTAACCTACAGCTCCCACACTGAGTTCAGCATATTTATAAAGGCAATCATACACAAACATTTGTTGTCAATGTCAAGATGGTATATTTATTAAATGTATTGTATTGTACTACATTTAAACGTACTCTTTGGTAATTCAAATGAGCTCCTGACAGTTTATATCTTTTTGCAGGCATTGAAGTGGATGTTAAACACACACAGTCACTGTGCCTGATGATTTATAGAAATGTAAATAAGTGCATGGCCCCTTCTCTCAGCTGAAGAAACCCGGATCAGATTTGTACCTTTAATCACTGGGGCTGATACATACACAAGTTTACAATGCAGTTATCGTCACATCTTCACTTCTCCCAGCATCAGATGTGGAATGTTTTGCTCATTGGAGGTAAATGAGGAGTTAAATGATGTATTAATGTTGTTCATTATTTTGGTTTATTTCTCTGTTAATGAGATGGAGCTGGAGTGATATTTACTGAATGAGTTCCTCCCATAATTGCCTAGACTACACATTGTTATTCCATGTTTGCACAGCCTGTCAGGAGGTTAAATCAACATTTGGCTCACTCTTCAGCACCTCAGTGGATGTCAGGGTTCCAACAATTGCGTTTGTTGTCAGGATCTGACTGGTTCACATCGGATCACACGGCAGCCATGCTGGAAAATAAACACAGTAGGTGCACACGCTGTAACTCGCATTACTAATGACATAAAACTGAGAACATATTTAAATCCTTATGAAGATATTCTTTTGTAAGTTATGTATAGTAATTAGGCTACCAGGTGATTAAGTGGTTTCTTGCTGCCGTGCCAGAAGTTAATAAAGGTTAATGCTAAATTGATGGATGATCCATCAATGTAAATGACTAATAACGTCTACTTTTATAGTTGATTTACGAAATTCATCACAGCAACGAGCCTCCCAACTTCTGTGGCAAAACAGGTCTTTGTCATTTTCTAAAACTACCCATTTGAGCAAACTCAATGCCTCTTTTCCCTTGACAAAACAGTCTGCCAGCTTTACAGTTTCATATTTTGTCTAGACAGGTAAAGTTACTGCATCAGGACTGTGAAATATTTGAGTCATGGTTAAAAGAAACCATTGTTGGCTGTTGGTACAGAGAACAGGAAGCAAACAGTCATCTCTGGCCTCAAAGTTGGAAGTTTTGGATGCAGTGTCCAGATTTAACTGATAACTAGTACCTCAGTCACAGCCTAGAGCCTTCCCAGTGCAAGAAAATGTTACCCCACTAAGCAGAGCACTTTGTGTCTGTCCACCCAACCTCCTTCCTGAGGCGGTGCATCACACCATTGGCGGTTTTCCATTACACAGTTCTAGCACTACTGGACTCAGTTTTGGTTGTTTTCCATTACAATCAGTGGCCTGCCATCTGCTGCATCACATTTTTGTCTTGACTCAGCTTACTTGGAATACAACGAGTAGGTATAAGGAAAGTACCTGTTACCAGATACTAACACGTAATAGAAAAGCCTAAAAACTGAGACGAGATGAGTCAAGCTGTGTAGGTGCAAGTGGAAAAGGACCATATGTCAGCCTTGCTATTCCTCATGGCCATGTGAATAAACACATTTGTGTGTTTTTTTAAATGCAATTGCAATGTTCTTACTTTGAGTGTTTAACTAATAGTGTACATTAAATTTGGGTGAAATCAAATGTAAAAAAATCTATTAATTTTAATAACCCCACATTCAAGAAGTGTATTTGTACATCACAGTTTCACCAGCCTCCCTTTTGGTTCAGATGCATGAACAGATTCACCATTTTTCTAGATAAAAAACAAACAACCACTTTCAGACCTTTTACCGTATTTTTCGGACCATATGCAGTCGTGCTCTGATGAGTCCTCCAAGATGGCACGAGCTTTTGTTGCAGGAGATCCCCGACACAATGGTAAACCAAAGTATCGCTACCTGAAACTCTTTCCATCATGCTGAGCTGGCCCAGATTCCATTCATTACACAAAATCCGAGACCAAAGCAAATACATAAGTCCACGGTGTCTCTCTTTATCCTATTTACACAGCCTGCCTCCTCCGACTGGCTTACAGATACAGAACTCTCTGGTCCAGTGGGGCTGAGGAAAAACATGACCCACCAGCTGCCATGGATGCCTCTTATCAGGCCCTGTGTGTGCCCAGTGCTGGTGCGAACATGGCAGCTCCCAGATAATACTATCTGATAAGCGTCTGTATCAAATGGCCCTAACCTGAAGGTGAGCTCCAGCTGGGCCATGCCGAAACAGATGCAGGGATGCAGAAAACATGGCCTAATGGGAGAGGTGAGCATGACCGGAATTCAGAGATTTTAAGCAAGGCGGCTCGTCGAAACAGCTCATCTGCAGGCTGATTAATATCAGATAAAAGCATTTTTTATGGTTGCTTTGTGCAAGACAAATTGATGTCATTACAGGAGCTGCTAAAAAAGTCACAACAGCTATATGAATTTAAATACAGTCCCTGAACAGCTGCAGAGGCAACAGGAAGCAGTCATTTTTTATCAAGATGGAATGATGCGTGTCTGTACAAGCTGTCATGTCACCACTGATGAGGAGTTTGCTGACGGGCAAATTAAAGATTCAGCTGTGTATCTGTCAATATCTCAAGATCTCCCAAACTGGAAAAGACTAATGATGTTAAATTGAACAATTGATTGAAACAGGGGTAACTTTGTCAATACAAACTGAGAAAAGATATTCGCTGGCAATAAAAATGATACAAAAAGGAAATAACAAGTAACCTTTGAGAACTGCGGCTAAATGTATTTTTCTGACTGTGCTTTCTGACTAAAAACTTAACAAATAGTGTTGAAAGGTACTTTAATGCAAAGTCCTCTCATACTGACCTGCAATGCCACTACAGATTTACATTGTGTAGCCCATAATTACTAAAAATGCATCCTGCAACCAAAATATGTGTTGGTCAGAAGCTGACTCGGCTGCTTGACCTCTGCTATTAACGAAACGCATGTTCACATTCTGTGACACTGAATGTCATCTGGCGTATCTGGTTATGGACTGCATTTCTTTTACAATCCAGTGAGAGTGGCAAGAAAACAGACAGGACAAACCACCAGAACGTGAGCGGATATGTTGACGTCAAAGTGTATTAATCAACTGTATGAAGACTTTCACTGTCACAACAGACACAATAAAGATGAATCATGTCCTTAATGAGGTGCCTTAGACTGTTCAGGGACAGTGGTTTGTTTACTCTGCGACTCACTCTGTAAAAATGGAGTATAGTATCAGCAGTCAAAGCTGAGTCAAAGCTAAACATCGGCTCTCATTTATTGTATGTTAGGCTGGTCTGCAGAGCCTGAAGGTGAGGAAAGATGTTAGCAATGTTCTTTCCTTCAATAGGGGCAATTACGAGCGAGGCGCAGGGAGCAGTAATTGTTAACTGAACAGTGATCCTCGAAGCTCTTTCATTCACAAAGATGAGTGAATAGGGAGGAAATGAGATGTTGAAACACCTTTTGAAAGACTGTTTCTATTATGTCAACCGTATGAAAAAGAACAATAAGAGAAGCTTTTAAAACCATAATACATGTCTGTTTGTCAAAGTGTATCACTGTGGCACTCTCATTATATTAATAAGCCATATGACAACATATCCACAAGAGGCGTCATGAAACTACTTGTGTCTACCACTGTCTTTCATCTACTGTAGATCAGCTGCTTCTTGTTTTGTTATCTGGGCGCCTGCAGGCCCGCGCACTCTTTCATCTCCTAACAATGTTGCTCACACTCAGTCTTGTGATGTTCATTTTTACTGATTGCTTGCTTGGGAACATTCCATCGTGCTACCCCATGTGTTGATATTTATGTAAATGACTTGATTATTGCAGTATTTTCCTCCCAACGTCAGGTATCAGAGACAGGCGGAGGAGACGGAGGTGGTGCACAGTTGTTTGGGAGCGCATGAGAAATTATTAGGGACTAGGAAGAGAAAAAAAGGGCTCTGTTTTCTGACTTTTTGAGAGGAGAGACTAATATTCTTTTGATTTTTCTCTCACCCTTGTTTTTGGTTATATAGATATCTTTTGTACTTTGTTATGTTTGCATCAGTGCACTGGAGGACTGTGTCCGACAAAGTCCGACAACTCTTTTGTCTTTTGGTATCAAGTCAAATAAAAAACTTACATAAAAACTTTGGGAAGGCTGTTTTTTTTTAAACATGAGATTCCACTTCCTCCTCACTCCAATAATTTTAGCACCGTCCCTTCATTATTCTAATCCATTTTTAATTAAATGTTGGAAAGTACTTATTAAGCCGGGAGATGCTCCTGTCTGAATGTTAAAGGCAGATTTTAGTTCTCAGACAGTGCGATTCTAAAAGACATTTTCACTCCTCCGCAGTTGTTTCAGTTACTTGTGTGGTCCTCTCATTGTTTTTGAAAATCCAAAGCTGGAATATTGAATTGTATTTGCTCTGATTTCTGTATTAATGTCTCATCTGCTCTTTGTGTGAAAGTCAATCATGTGTCACTAACATGTGGGAGATCTGCATGCTTTAATATGTGCTGTGCGTGCCCTCATGATTGTCGAGGGAATCATACTGCCTCTGGCAGAGAAAGCAGGGCTGTGAACATTCAGCAGCTTAACGACTGCAAACACACATACACACACTGCGTTGACTAGATTGTGGCTGAAAATTGTTATTACAGCTATGAAAGGCTGCTGCAAATAAAGAGAAATACAACCAGAAAGCTTCTTCATAACTTATTGTATATGTGACTTGGTTTTTTAATCAGTGATGCTGAGCTACACAGGTTTGTTGGTGCACTGTTCCTGACAAAAGTCTGCTTTACACCAAGCCTCTGTTGAATTTCACGGGTCATTTGCATATAGATAGGATAATCAAAGATCCGCAATGACATGAGAGTTTGAATTTTTAGATTGCTTAAGTGTCAAAATGATGATTGGATGAAAAGTGATGATTAACAGGAGCAAGTTCAATCAGTTGCCTGTATGATAACAAGCAATAATGGAAATAAATGCCAGAGGAGGGAAAGGGAAGGGCAGTCAGGTCAGCGTTATTGGTATTCAGAACAAGCCTGAATAAGGAATCAGCATATAAGGTACAGATCCCTGCGCTTAAAGATGCCCTCACATCTCTAAAGACAAATTGTGCATTTATGTTGTGCGGACTATTAGTTTGGAGCGTGTGCATACATCTCTGGGCTTTGTACTCGCTCGCTACATGAGGGCTGGGGTCCCAGCACAATGCTGGCATGCTCTGCATCTCAATAATACCATTAGCATTCAAGGTCTGTAAACTGTGCTGAGATGAAATACCAGCAAACTAAGAGTGGGCTTGATGAGATAAATGCAGTTAAAACATTGTTTCCTTGCATGCTTAATTCTTCATGTAATGCTTGTAGGTACTCTTCAGTATATAATAAATAATATGTCTTAGCTTTGGCATTAAGGAGGAGCTGCTTTTTCTTTATTTTTCCACTGTTGTACTGTGGAGTGGTGTAACCTTGCAGGAACATAGGTGTAAGTATTTTCCTGTGCACCGGGTGGCAGTGTTAGCAAAGGGATTCTTGTCACGGTATCTCACACTTCCATAATGTTGGTGATCATTTCCAGGATAGTATAATTTGCAGTCCCCCTCACACCCCCTCGCTCGTGTTTTGCTGTAATTAGAAGCACATATTAACCTGCCCCTTATGAGGACATAAAAAGCAAACCCAAAGATGGAAGTGCAACGGACAACGAGATGTTGTCAGCGTCGCTCCCCCGTCCATTTACTGCATTTTTTTCTTTATGGATGAAGAGCGCGCGGCCAGCAGGTGGTAAATTAAAGAAACTTTTATGTGTAGCACCATTACACCTGCGCTTGGTGCACAAATTGAGTGCTCGTTAGAGATTGCGTCGGCCACCGATGCAGTCGAGAACCAAGTCGGCGGATCCTCCGACATACCGTCGCAGGAGCCTTTGTGAAAGGTCAGGTAAGCAGCTGTGACATTGTTCTACTCACTAAATGTCACAATGTCTCAGGGGTCGATGTGAGTGACAGGGGACCTTATGTGGTGGGATAACATCGCTTGTGGTGGACGACCGAGTGAGGTTTGTGGGTGATTTAGTGGTTAGGGCTCATCATGGACCCCAGATTTACGACACCAGGCCTGTGCTTTGTCTGCATGTTACTTTTTCATTGAAGTTTTTTCTCTTTTTTTTTTTTTTTACTTCAATGTTATATTGCACACTAGCAAGCAAACTAGGATAACTACCTGTACTACCTGAAGCTAGTTAGCTTAGAATGCTAGCCTTATTCCTCATCACTTCATTTTGTTCATGTTCCTCTGACACACTCCATGCAGTTTGTCCTGCAATACATGATGTTTTGTGTGTTTAACCAGCATTAGCTGTTCAAACACACAAACTGGTGCTATAAATTGAATGACAGTGTTGTTGTTGGCAGTAGAAAGTACTTAATGCATCACAGTGCTAATGTCAGCATGGTAACATGTTTAGCACTTAGCATAGGGTTAGGATAGCATGTAAAGATGCTAACATGTTCACAGACTGCTCTAAAATGCTCTTGTGAAGCAGGTTGGCCAGTTTGCAGTGCTAACAAGCTAACAATAAACACTAACTATGTCTGAAAATGCTTTAGTATTAGAAACACTGTGGGGAAAAATTGATCTGATCAGAGTGGTAGTTAAAAAGCGAGGGTTTGCCGCACTTGCTGAAATTCCTCCTGAAAAAGAGATTTAACAGAAATCTATTAAACCCTTGACAGATCTTGACCGAAGAGGCACCATCAGTACTCTCAGCAGTTCGGCCAATTAATTATTCTTTTGGGAAATTACAGTTTTAATCAAATAAATGCAGCTCAAAACACCACCAATGACTTACTGGTTTCTGAACATAAAATTTATTTTTATTATTTTTAAATAATTAATTTGTTGGATGTTGGACGCTCAGAGTTATGCAGCATTAATGAATTAATTTCCCCAGTTATACAGAAAGCAGCTCTTAAAACTGCAATTAAATACAGTTTTGTTTGGACCTTAACTTTTTATTTCATGTGACATATTTCAAAGAATTATTCTCCACATAGCTGCTGCCTCAAGAATTTTAATATTTCGACGAGTTTCTATAGTTTGTAGTTTCTACACAGTTCTGGAGGAAATCTGTATCCTTGAAGGGTTTTCCATCCACAAACAGTGGCAAAATATAGGAGGTGCTTGTAATTTCAGTGCAAGATTAACAGTAAGGCACCGGCCTTCAAAAGTCCAGTAACACATTATTAAACATGATTCATGCTGCATCACTAGCATGTCCTCCTTCAGCTCGCCTCTTCGGCCTTGCAGTCCCTTTTGTTTTAATGGCGACAACGCACAAGAAGCACGGTGTTTCAGTACAGGTGCCTTCCTTCCACTCTGCCCTCTGCACCCTCTCCACTCATTCAGTCGTTTGCATTTGAATCAGGTTTGAATCACAGCTGAATACCTGGCAAGTAAGTAAAAGGGAAATGTAAAAGAGGAAACAGGAAATTAGAGAGAAATAATACTCAGATGGTTTAAAAGCACTGATCTTTAGATCTTCAGCTATTTTGTCTTCTTTAATAAATCTGTCTTCCGTTTGGGGTAGTTATTGAAACCTTCGCTGCATGGGTCTTTTTTACCCCATGGGCATTTAATTAATAAAAAGCTTTTGGGAAGTACACACCATTTCATTGTCACTTGTCCCCCCGTGTGAAATAAATGAGGATAGCTACAAGGCACACAGAGCTTTCCCATCACACACAGTTATTTTACCTATTCTTACTATAAAATGTTGATTTGTGCAGCTATACTTATTGTGATCTTTAAAATAACAATAATACTAAGTGGCCCATGCTCCACTTTTCATTATGTAGGATTTGGTGTGATGAGATCACATTTCCAGATCAAGCTATCAGAAAGAAATTGTATGAAAAGTTAATGAGCACACAGCTTATGCTTAGTGAAATTTGTTTCAGTCTATGATGCTCATGATCCAAATGTAAGCTAATGTAAGCCTAACAAAGAAAATTAAACTGCAGCCTCTCTTTTCACTCCCTCGCTCGCTCTCATTTCAGGTCTGTGTTCTAATCTGTAATGTTTCGTGAGAGCTCTTACTAGTACTATTGACCATTTGGTCCCTCTCTTATGTTTAGTGATTTTTATCTGCCACCACGAACCTTAAATGCATCCACTGGCTTGGCTGAAATTTTAATTAGAATTTACTTACCTTGTAGCACCAGTGCTTCCACACTGCACCTTCACCGCTTTCCACAGAAATTGTTTTTCATTTCCTTTATTTTCCATCAATTACTGTGGCAACATTGCCATTTCTCAGGTGTGTAGTACTTGGAAAGTGGCCATTTCATGGAAGCAGAAGCTGAAACTGTCAGTCCCTGCGGGATCTAGTGTAAAGAAAATATGGTAAAAAACACCTATCATCCCATCAGCTATTGCACATCAACATGGGTAAGCATCAGTAATTTCTATGATATGCCTTTTTCTTATTTACATCCCACTGTAGGCCTGCCTGTGGGATTGGGATTTTCAGTCAGATCCAGGTTATATTACAGATGCAAGCAGCAAGTACTAGCACACCACACATAAAAGAAAAGAAAAATATTAATGATAATCTTTAGATTATTAGTAATCAAACACTACTTCATTTAAATCCTTGGAGATGCAGAACAGTTTGATAATGATTCTTATAAAACTACAGTGATAGCCTTTGTGCAGAGGTTTGTATGAGGATCATGGAAACTGAATACAGGTGTGTTTGTGATGGCTCAATAAAAACAGGGTTGAACCCAAAAGCACGACCCACGAAACGTTCACTCATCGAAAACAGGAAAAAGTCAAAACCCAACAGCCAAGGGAGGTGGGCAAAGGTATCCAACGGGGGATGAGTCCTGAGGGGACAGGAGGTCAGAAGAGGCAAAACTCAGGCAGGCAAAGGCACAATGGACGACCTGGAGGGGAATAAATGGAAGTGGGCCGGCGGCAGCACAGGGGTTAATGCAGGGCAGGTGGGAGGGGTCGAATCTGCAATGACAGGAGTTATTACACAGCAGGAGGCGAGGAAACAGACAAGGAAAGTGTGAGAATAGGAATTGCCTGACATTCTGACAGTGCGGTTCAACAAACATGATACTTCCAGACAACAGGGAAAGACAATTTCCTTTATTACGTGTTAAAATGAATCATAAATCCTCCCCTGTGCTCACCCCTCTGTTTAATGACAACAGACTTTACAATTTCCTTCATCACAATTTAACCTCATCAGAACTGATTTGCATTTTACAAAATCAGAGTTCGGGTTTCCATTCAACACGCTCTTCCTGTGCCCTGTGATCCCCCTGCAGTCAGCCTGCTTCAGACAGTCTCTCCAGACAATGTCTCCAGACACCTCCGAGAAATTAACGCTTGCCACTAAACCAACAAGTTGGTTACACTCTCGATACTAAGCTCATTATGGGGCTGCCTTTCAACAGTAGGTCCCCCTCTGTTCACTCTCATTAATACTTCTCTTTCCCCTGGTATTGTGCCCTCAACCTGTTAAAAGAGCAAAGATTAAAATCCTGTTCATCCCCGTTCCTGAAATCCTTAACAATCACAGGCCCATTTCAGGTCTCCCATTCACCTAATTCCTGGAAGACCCCGACTTAACCAATTACCTACCCAGTGAAAGGGGGCTCTTCTGAAGAAAAGGTCTTTTTCAGAAGCAGAGTACGTGCATAGGGGTGTGCATTGTCTTTAGTCCAACAACAGTTTTTACAGCTATTTATTGTGAGATCTTTGGGATTGTATGAGGTA
>JAVQJZ010237757.1:0-10784 GCA_036025355.1 Leiopotherapon unicolor
ACATATCTCTGTTCACTCTCCCTCTGCGATCTCTCTCTCTCTCTCTCTCTCTCTCTCTCTCTCTCTCTCTCTCTCTCTCTCTCTCTCTCTCTCTCTCTCTCTCTCTCTCTCTCTCTCTCTCGTTGATCGTTCATTCCCTCTTTGCAACACACTCACACTTCCACACACAACACCCTGGCCCTCCTATCTAAATAAGCAGTATGGGAGGTGATACGTGAGGCGGGTTGCTGTGCACTTATTTGTGCATTTGGGTCAAAGCTAATCTCATTCCAGTCAAGACGTGTCTCTCAAATTCACCTCCAGACATATTGACGGCTTTTCAGAGGAGACTGAGTCATTTAGAGGTGTGAACTAATGTCTGATTACAATGTCATGTGACTACAGTAAGTCGTGTTTGACCATAGTAGGGAGGGATGAGAGTTAAAGGTTTTAATGAGATGCAGCCACCGTCATTTCAACAACATCCTGAACAAGAAAGCCCAAAGTCTCATTGTCTTGTCTGTTGAGCCACCAGTTTAAGCTCTCCGTTGGCAGCAGTTCTATCCAAAGATTTCCTCATCCATATGAACACGCTTTAATACTTTAACATAAATTTGATGTATGTACAGTCTGAAGATTGTAGGTCAACATACAACTTAAAGATAGCTTAACGTTTTAATCAGGTTTACTGAATATCCAGTGAAGAACTGACTGTCAGAGACCTTCCCTCTGTACTGTACTGACACTACCGAGCTGTGCTACCGAGCTGTGCTCAGGCAATTAGAGAGCTGCCTTTGTTGCCTTTTAACGAGTTTGACCCGTTTTGCTGATAATATGCATACATTTGAATTCTTTCTTCTGTTTTTCTCTCTTCCTCTTGTCTCCCTGTCTGTCCATATCTTTTCCTTCCTCTTCTTTCTGTATCTCTTTCTCCATCCATTTCTCTGTGTATGTGTGTGTTAGAGGAGTCCTAATTGTGTGAAACAGTGTTTTGTGTGAAAAAGCGTGAGGAAGCTGACCTTCAAGTTCACACGAGATCATATCCATCCGGACATTCCCATGAATTACCCCTAAGAACTGTGTGTGTGTGTGTGTGTGTGTGTGTTTGTGTTTGTGGTGGTACATGTTTGTGCGTGTGTTCATGCAATCACATCTACTCAGGTGTTTTTCTCTGTAACTGCAGTGTGACACAGGAGTGAGAGGAAAGAGGGAAAGCTAGCTGCTGTCTTGCCCACATGAGCACCCAGGAGTTTATCTGTTCAGCCAAGCTGAGACAGACAGACAGAGACTGTGAGAGAGAGAGAGAAGGAAGGTGAGGGAGGGAGGCAGATACTGAGGGAGGGAGATATGGCAAAAAAGGGCAGAGATACTGAAGTGTGGGAGGGAGATAGACAGGAGGGCTCTGCACAGATAGAGAAGGTAAACTACAGCTATACTTAGGTAGGAAAACAGCGGGGAAGGAAGAGATGATGGGAGGGGAGGAGCAGCGGGGACGGAGCAAAGGAGTGACACTGGGACGGGCAGAGTTGATGAGGTGGTGTGGTTGAAAAGTTTATGGAGAATAAGGAGTTTATGGAAACACAGTTGTGATGCGTAGGAGTAGATTAACATAAGGATGATGTGGATGGGTTTCCATTAAATTACATGCAAGTTTAAATGTCCCTACCAACATTTGGGCTTATAATCGCCACCAGGCTTTGACAATCCAGGTCAGTTTGAGAAATGGATCCATGTTTTTGAAGGTTACCAGGCCTCTGTATAATTCAATTGGGCTGATAATACAACTCTGGCTTAGCAGGTAATAAGGATTACCCACCATTACAAAACTTTCCCATTTTCATCATTTTTTCACACTGCTGATGTTAGTTTACATTGAGCAAATGTCCACTGTCTGCAACATGAAGCATAACCATGGAGGTTTAGTCAGAAGACTGCTGAGTGTCTTCCAGAGATCAGAGGAGTTGTGTCCAGAAGTGGAGGAGAAAGGGAGAGGAGGAGATGCAGGGGTAGAAAAGTAAAGGGGTTGAGGATTAACGTGGGGGGCTGCACAAGGGTAAGCTTTAAGGTGAAGACGAGGAGGAGGAGACATCAAATGATAACATGGTTTGTTGAGGTCAGCACTCCTTATATTCAGATTTTCTTCTGTCAGTCTTCTGCTGATTAAACAACATCAAGGAAACTGTCTTTTCTTTTCTGTCTCTTTCCCCCAAAATTTTATTTCTTGTTTCCAAAACCTCACATTAAGCCTGAATGAATTCTCAGAATGAAGAGGTTAGACACCATGGTGAGTTTG
The DNA here is from genome assembly GCA_036025355.1 of Leiopotherapon unicolor. NCBI lineage: Eukaryota > Metazoa > Chordata > Actinopteri > Centrarchiformes > Terapontidae > Leiopotherapon > Leiopotherapon unicolor. The sequence goes on from JAVQJZ010237757.1 coordinate 2,273, forward strand.
CCAAGTCTGTGACTCACACACACACACACACACACACACACACACACACACACACTCACATGCACACACACATGATTTAGACAGCACGACTCAGCTGTGGGAGGTTAACCAATCAATAGTCTATGCTGAATGACTGCCGAAGGCCACAGCGTGACCACCACTTGCGTGCATTCATGACTCAACGTGTGCGTGTTTTGTCAGCATCACACTCGAGAAAAAGTGAGTGTGTGACGAGTGCGAAACTTTGGATCGTCCAGTCATCCTCTGACAGCCTCGAAAACTACAACTGGCACACTATCTGGAAAAACTCAGAATCTCAAGTCCAGTAACCCCCTTTTTTTTTTTTTTACTTCTTTTTGCATCTGTCCTAAATTCATCAACCTCTCCTGTCTTTCTTTCTGTCTCCTTTCATCTTTTCTTCCTCATTATAATTTTGATAATAAACATTTTCTAAATCCTTCACCGTCACCCGGTGCTTTTCTTCCTCTCCTCCTCCCCCTCCCCTCCCCTGCACTCCCACTCCTTGAAAGCTGGAAATCAGGGCAGTGCAGCAGCGGAGGGGTTAAGTTGAACCCGGCCTGCTGATTGGCTGCCGGCCGGCGGTCTGAACCAGCCTACAGAAAGAGGTAACCAGGCAACCTCAGAGAGGGAGAGAGAGAGAGGAAAGGAGAGGAGAGGGGGCAGAGGAGCGAGGAGGAGGAGGAGAAAAAAAAACGCGCTGAAGGAAGGCTGGCATAGTTTTGTGGGGATTGTGGAAAAAGATGTAAGGAAGCTTGCGAGCGCTCTCCCCGGGATGGAAAACTGGATTACTCCCCCTGCTGAAGCGCTCTGTGGATGTCTGAACACACCGGCAGGGGAATGAATGGATTCTAAAGCCTTTTCACAAAATGGGAACTAACTGTGCTCGTTTTCGCTTCAGTGCAAAGGTAAGTGCGCCAATGCAAAAAAAAAAAAAAAAAAAAACTGTCCGAGAGGCGCAGCGCAAAAAAAAAAAAAAAAAAAAAGTGGCGCATTTGGTGCCGTCGCTCCTGCGCCACGGACTCCTCAAAGTGTGTGTCAGTGTGTGATAGTTAGTGGAGGGATTTTTGGGGTTTTTTGGGAATTATCTATCGCTGCTGCTGCTGGTGGTGGTGCATCGGGATTTTACTGTGTGTGTGTGAGGGGGGGAGTGACCCCCTCACTGAAACACAGTGGTCACGGGGCCGTGTGTGTGTGTGTGTGTGTGTGTGTGTGTGTGTGTGTGTGTGACTGTTAGGCGGGAGGAGAGCGGAGGTTTGCTGCATCTGGCACCTGTCTCCTCAGCGTGCGTCCCCGTGTTTCCTTGAGCGCCTTTTCTCAGACACTCAGCGCCAAATTATTTTAAATTTGTAGGTTTAGAAAAAAAAACTAAATGGTGCAAGTTTCTATGCCTCAGAAAAATCTTTGCCTCCCCCCATAAACCAAAGAAAATCCTGGGCATTACAGCCTGTCTTTGGTACCGGATGGTGACTTGATTGTAATCTTATCATAGTTAATGGTGTCTTTACACCTCTTCAGACTTAAATGAGCCTTTGGTTTACCCATTAGTGTTTTTTGTGAGCTTAGTGCACTTAATATAGTGTTTAAATATCATTAGACTTGTTTTTTTTGCAAGTGCATGGCCACACGCCCCTCTGCTTCACTGGATGTCTTGCTCCTTTTTACGCACGGAGGCTCCGTGGTCAGAAATAATGCGCCGGGTGAAGGAGGGGGGTGGAGGGGGTGCAGTCCACTTTGGAGGGTTGGCTCACGCTGGGAGTGAAGTGAAATGAAGTGAAACGAGCTACAGTTGGGGGTTACTCGGATGCTGAAGTGTCAGTGTGGACATGCAGTCGGCGGCGCGCAGGTTACTGCTGGTTCTCGGTCACTGCGCGGTTTTGGGGTCGATGGAGAGAAAAGAGGTAGAGAGAGAGAGAGATGGAGGAGGGAGCGAAAGAGAGTTGAACGGGCGACCCGGTCAGTTTGCTTTGGGTGGGGGTGAGGTGGAGAAGGAGGGGGGAGATCAGGCTCTGCTGCAGCTAAAAGCCGCATTAATCATGAAGCTGTGGTGCTCTGCAGACCCTTACTCTCTCCTCCCTCTCTCCTCCTTCTCTCCCTCTGTCTGCACACAACCTGCATCAGCTTTATGGATATGGCTGGTGTGTGTGTGTGTGCACGCACGATGGTATTGTGCTTGCTCAAAAGGGGAACTTCATTTGCAATAAAATAACAGTGTGTATTTTTCAGGTTTTGTTAGACAGGCAAAATCTGCATCTCACACACCGGCATGCAGGCTGAAACCCAAGCATCTGCAAGTGTGTGTGTATGTGCGTGTGTGCGTGCACCTTTACTCAGCAACTGCTTTATTCTGAAGTGCTGTCCTTTAACCTCAGTATTTCCTGTTTGTGAGACTGTAGCTGCATTGCTCTGCATGTCAGATGGAGACACTGCACTACTCACTCCACATGTCTCTCATGGCTGTTTTTATTAATCAGCAGATTCGGATTTTACATGTCAGACACACACCTCATAAAAGTATCTATAAGACAACTTACAACTTTAAAACACTTCTTATGCAGAGCACTAAATGAATGGCAGCCTGGACTGGACCTGGACCATCTCTCCAAACTGAATACTTTTAACAGTTTCTCTGAGTACAACTTATTTACTTTTAGCTGTAGAAGTTAACTGTAGCAAGCTTTATTTTTAATTAATTAAATGTACATTGTGGTGTTGCTACTTTTAATCAACTTTAAGCATTTGGAAACTTTTTCCCCCAGCGCTACCAAACAGACCTCTTACTTCTGCCTGTATGGGCTCAGCAGGCGTCTCCAGGGCGTCATAGAAACCCTTGCATTGTGTGGACACTCAAAGAAAACACTGTTGAAGGCTTTCTTTCCCCCTCTTTCAGTTCAGTCTGCTCCTTCTACACTGTAGACTCTCAGCCTTCTTTTTTTTTGCCCTCCATTCTCGCTGTACAATCCAGTCTGCCTCTTGCAATTTATGTTTTTTACAGTGCAGTATAGTAGCTCTTGTGTTTGAGCACTGTGTATCGGTAGATAATGCTCTTTGAATGAACGCTGGACTAAGTCTTTTAGTTCTTTTAGGCTGTGTAGTCCTGACATTAGGAAATCACTGGAACCTGGAGCTCGCTGTTCCGGTTTCAAAAGCTTTTAACAGCTTTGCAAAAAGTAAGCTTGTAACTCTGAATGTGTATCTCAGTTGGAGACACGGTGTACCCCTGATATTTGGAAAGCCTTTCTTTTTTACTCAGAGTAGTTTCATGCTGCACAAAAACTCATCTGACACCATGTGAATGTCTGCATAAACCCTGCAAAGAATTACATCAAGCTCAAAGCGTTTCTTTCACTGAGCTCTGTGTGGAATTTGAATCATAACAGTTTAAAACTAAGAGTGGAGCAGAGTGAAGTGTGGTGACCTCCTCTACAACCAGAGCTCCTAAAAACTTACTCCCCCGAAACACCAAGACAACCAAAAGAAATCACAGTAAGATGCATTGGTGGAATTCCTCCCATAACCTGTTTGCACCATGACATTGTAGGGTAACCTTATCATTCGCGTTGCTGCCGGCTTTGCTGAGGCACCCCAGTGACACTTGTTGCTATGGATACAATTCAACGCTAAAGTAAATTGACAGCCTATTCATGTTACCTTCTCGACTCCACACCGGCTGTGTCTCTGTGGCATTTCTTTAAATCAGTTGTGCTGAAAACAATGAGCAGGCAGCTGCAGTGGAGTTGAACTTGTGCATGTAGATAAACAGCCTTCACCACGTTTCCCGCCTTGATTACTTCTTTTTCCTGTTTGGCCTTTTTTTCTCTTCTTTTTGCTCATTTTATATCAAAACTGACAATAACAACTCAACTCCACATTCAAATTCTTTATTCTTTGGGTCCATTCAAACCATTTGCCATTGTTGCCCCATAAAGTAGATCAGGTGATGGCACTTCTTAGATCATCGACTTACTTCCGATCATCTGTGTATCAGTTAAATGATGAGCTGCTAGTTTGCTCAGGTCCTGGTTGGATATTCCTAAAGCATATACAGCTAAAATGACATTTTTCTGTTCAAGGGTGAACTGCTGTGTAAATGTAAATCATGTTTGACTTTCTCCTCAGCGGTGGGCACTTTTACACAGAGCTCTACAAACCTGTCCTTCCCTTTAGCAGGAAAATCATTTGTGTCCAGTGTCAAAATGCAGTCAGTTTTATTCTCCTTTAGATCAGGAATTATACAACCCCCGCACACTTTCCTTACTCCTCAGGCTTTTTGTGTGGTACCTTTACCTGCCTCTCCTCTATAGGTTCAGTGCACCAGGGATGTTGCAGAATGCTTTATCCTTCTTAAATGTACACTTTATGTCAGGTATTTTTATACGATTAAACAAGTAATAAAAGAACCAAAGATGTCTCAGTGGGCTTTATACCTGCTCTGCTGAAAGATTAAAACAGGTTGTAACATGCTAAATACTGGTATTTTTTCTGTACAGAGAAAGTAAAGAGGGAGAATTGACTGGCTCTTGGCAAGCTGCCCTTCCCATTGATCCACATCCTGTGTGCGTGTGTGTCTGTGAGACATTCTCTCAGATATAATTGGCATCAACAATATGTTTACAGCCCACCGGGAGCATGTGTGTTTATATTTCCTGCCCTTTATTCACTGTATGGGAATTGTGATGTGTCTTTGCAATACCTGGCAAATCAGTATTCAACGCACAGACGCACACACAAAACATAAGACACCGGATGCACAAAGAAGTGTCATTACCACCAATCACGATTACCACTTGAATACAAACAGGCACGTTACATGCAAACACATACATCTAGGCAGGCGGGGCTGTGGGAGAGTACAGCAGTCGATCCAGAGGTGCAGATCGAGCTGCCAGCTAATCTGCCTCTGCAGTCTGTAATCTGTAATCTTCTTAAAACACTCACAATCTGTCCACACCACTGGGATTAGCATCTGCAGACACAACAACGTGCACACACAAATGCACACACTTTTTTCTGCCTTGACATTTGACCGCAAAAAGGCTGCTGTGTGGGTTTGGTGTGCTCTGCTTTTGCAGCCAGGTTCCTCATCTTTAGGCTGCACTGTGACTGAAATGGATTAAGAGGAAACATATAAGGTAATGCTGTTTAAATTTACTCTTTGCTAGTTTGCAGAGGGCCTTACCTTTCTGGTATAAATTATGCGATGAATCATAATGCAGAAAGTGTACAATTACAAGTGTGTGGACATTTCAGAACATACAATAGGTATTAGAAAAGGTGGAAGGTACTCATAAACTCTCATAGTAACAGTATATTACAACCAGCTACCTGCAGCCTTTCACTCCCAGATGGAAAATAAATGGACAGTCATTGTAATTTCTTTTTCTTCCATTCACATCAAGCCTCTTTCCAGGCACTTTCCTTCTCTGTACTTTATTGCCACTCCACGTTTACCCTCAGCATCTTTTCTGTGTTTTGTCAATCTCTGCCTTTGGTTAGAGATTATTCCATCTCTGCCCTCTTCCTACTACCACTATTGTTTTTTTTCTCAGAATTGTTATATCTCTCTCTCACTATCTAAACCTGTCTGTGTCTTCCTCTCTTTCCCCTTTTCTCCATCCATCTCTCACTGCCTGTGGCGGTGCTTCAGGGATCCTCTTGTTTCAGACGAGATGTTGAATATGGAACTGAGACTTAAAGTCCTCTTCTTTCTTTTTTTCTGCTCACATTCACACCACCATTAGTATTTCACATCATCATTATCACATCTTCCTCTGTTTTCTTTTACATCCTGCTGTACACGTCAGGTTCTCCAGCGAGTGCCACTTTGGGGTGAAATCGCAAAGGTGCTCACTTTGTTAATGAGTTTTCACAGCAAACAAAAGCACTTTAGAGCAGGCATTTGTTGGCGGTAAAGACACACACACACAGGCATACACTGGAGTCACAGCACATTAACACTTCAATTAATTCAATGCCTTACATTCTCATTTCCCCAGAAGTCAAGATCCCTGACCACCCCACTCCTTAAATCTCACACAAGCACACATGCACACACAAACTCACACACACACACACACACACACACACACACACACACACACACACACACACACACACCAGTGATGCACGGTGCTCTGTGCCTCAGCAGACCCCAGCAGTATTACATGCTCCTTGTGACATTTTAGGTGGTGGAGAGAAAGAGCAAACAAACCATCATAAATTACATTTTAATTTGTGTTCACTGTCTTTCATCCAGCCACATACAAAGGAGCGGAGATGCCTACTTTTGTACCATATTCAAGAATACAATAGATAATGAATGCATGTAGGGAGAAAGGGAGCGGGCTCTCAGTTTTGCTGGGGGGTTTGTTAGCTACACTTCCCAGTGGAACGGCTCCACTGACTTCCACACTCACTGTGAGACTGCAACAAAGTTAGAGAAAGAAATAGATGGAGATGGGAATGGAGAGATGTTTTCCTTAGAGGATTTCCTCTTTATATTTCTCCCCCTCTTACTCTCTCTCTTTGTCTCTCTTGCTTTCTCCCCATCTGTGCCTTTCTGTGGCTGCTCACTAATGAATTTTTAACCGTCCCATGATTCTCCCCTTTGTCTCTCCTTTACTCTCTCTGTTTGTAAAGATTAAACACAATTCAATATCCATCATTTAGCTTTTGCCTTCACTGCACCTAAATCACAGTGACGTTTCACAGTATGGTAACTTATTGCACAGCACAAGGTTTGTAGCTGGCTTCTCAGTCATGTAGAAGAGACATAGCCTGTCTGACCCTCGCTCATTTTCAAAAACAATGTGCTGGTAACCTAATTCAGTTCTGCGTAGGTGGTGGGAGGGCTGCCTCGTGTGCCCGACATCTGTTAAAGCAGATGAAATGGGGAGGAAGAAGGGCTGAGTCTGGCATCTGTGTCCAGGACGGAGGAGCCGTCCCTGGGCCAGAACGGCACCGCGTGCCGCCTCCCTGGAGCATCTGGTGCCCGGCTTGTCCAGCGCTCACCAGGCTCAGAGGCTGCGTTCATCCCGCTGAGCTCACACTCTGACCCACGCTGTCACACCCACATACGCCCATGCATGACAGACACGCACCTGCACATTCGTTTTCACTCTACAAACTTGTGTGTTTCAGCTCGTGGCTCTTAGCACTTGAGTGTAGCACCCAAGCACTTTTGTGATCACAGAATGGAGTTTTATGTGGTTTCATGGGTCATGAAATCTGCTCAACCCATAAACCAAGTTAAGTTTCAATTAAGGAAGAAACATAAAAATGATCAAAATGGGATTCGTTTTTTCATGGAGCATTAAAGGAACAGTGAAAAACCTCTGAGGCTTTGGTTTTAGTGTTTTTTATATTATTGCTTACTGTATACTCTCCCTTTAACTGATCTTTTACATAACATTTTAAGGTAGAGCACATTCTTCAACTGTAGTATGATAAATAATGACTAATGGAAAAAATGTTTAATGTTTATGTAAAAGAGGGAAAATGAACTGAGGAATAATAGAGAAGGAGCTCAGATGAGGTTAAGGCTGAGGTGAATAATAACTGAAGCTTCTCAATGTCAATGGTGCTGCAGAGCCATGAGTGGCCATTTCACTGCTCGGCCTCGGCCATTTATCCTCCACACTGAATCGTCAGCACTCTGGTGTATGAACACACACTCATACGCAGACACTTGTGCACATGTAAAAAAAAAAAAAAAACTTGGATACGCACCGCGACTCTTTGCCCACATCGCACTAACTAACACGTGCACTGTGATGGGCAGTGGCCTCTCACTCTGCAGTATATTTAGGGAGGTGGAGGAAGCAGATTGAATGCAGTTGATCATATATCCAGTCAGTGTGTGCAGAGGTTAGTCGCTTTGACGACTGAGAGAAAGTGGGGGTTCAGATTATGAATGAACAGGCTTAATGCATTTAAAACTAGCTTTCACTCACACAGTTTATTATAACTGCAATGATAATCAAAATTGGCATTTTTTTCACAAAGTCTTTAGAATTCCTTCCATATTTCCTTGCTGGAGAAATACCTGTACCTGAAATGTGACATGGGAGAAACCCATAAAATCCCACCCATAGCACTGCCGCCATACCATTGCGCAAGGGTCTGCAGAGTAAATGTACATCATTTAAACAGAAAAAGAGCTATGTGATATTAAATTGTGGACCGCTTGGGCCCATAATGTACTCTGTCTTCTTATTACTACAGGAAAGCAAAGTTTGGTAATGTAAAGTCTCTTCAGAAGACTTATGTGAGAAGCTAATCAGTTGATTTGTTTTACCTTTTTCCTTGCTTCCTTCCTTGCTTTCTGCAGTGTCCAAGAAAATCTGAACACCAGAATGGCACACAAATATAAAAATAATCCCTATAGATGGAGGTAATCGGGATCTATAAACACTCATTGCTTCAGTACTATGTGTGTGTTCTCAATCAGTTCAGAAATTGCTGAAGTGATGACTCACTGCTGCAGCTTTGGACT
>JAVQJZ010237792.1:0-11348 GCA_036025355.1 Leiopotherapon unicolor
AATAATTGTATCCTTACAATTAAGTAACTTTGGAACTGAAACATTTGAGTATTCAGTTCATGATCAGTGACTGGGAGAACAAAAACTGTAACATCTAACTAAACACTATGTATTTAACAGTGCAGCCTCATGAAGGAGTACATTAAAAAAACCTTTTAAACACTTAACTCACTCCTTGAATAATAATGACTTGGATATGATAGCAGCTTATTCAGTACGACATATCCAACTTATTCTGAGCCACCTGCCTACTCACCCTGGTGACTCCGATGATGGTCAGTACATCTCCTTTACAGAAAGGCAGGTCCTGTTCGTTGGCAGTCTGGAAGTTGTATTTGGCTACACACTCTGTGCCAGTCGACCATGGTGCCTACATCACACAGGACAGAAAGGAACCAGCATTAATCACTAGGATTTAAGTCAGTTTAGGATGAGGAGCCAAGCTGAGGTATTTGTGACGGAGAAGTTAGAATTCAAAGCAACAGAATCAAAAAATAGACGTAACAAGTCACTGAGTGGCGACATGGACAAATGGACAAAAACTAAATGGACAGTTTGTTCTATTTCACACTGACGATGTGGGCCAGTCATCAACACCACAGCCTCACAGCAAGACAGCTCAGGGTGTGAATCTTTCTCCGTGTTCATCCTGTACAACCAGAAAAACGCAATACAAGTACATCAAAAAAGGACTTAAGTAATTCTAGTAGAGCAGGAGCTATTATCAATTGGTAAAAATCACAAAAAATATTTTACCATGTATGTTATAATATTAATATAGCATTATTTTTCAGGACGCAAAATGCAACAGTCTGACACTTTGAGTGCATGCACAGTTTTGTAGTACAGATATAACCTGTCTGCTAGCTGCATGCTAACACCGCCAACTTCAAAGTCAAAGATTAATATACCCCAAGGTAGTTACATGAATCTTGGCAAAAGGTTGAGGAGACTGCACTGTCCTACAAAAAAACAGAACAGTAACTGCACAGGCAGTGAAGTTTAAAAATCCAGGCTACACAACCAACTACGAAACCAACAGAAACACTGCAATGCCTTCATTTATCCTACATAAAAAAAAAAATGACACTGCACTCTGGCTTAGTATCGTTTTCAGGGTATGTGAGATGAAAATGCAGCATCTACAAACAAAATGTCTTTCAGCTTTCTATTAATTTAACTGGTTTGTTTATGAAAATACAATTTATTTGAATATTTAAGGTCTAGAGCTTAGAAGAATTACCGGTATCTGTGTTTTACAAAATGACTGTCAGTCTAATATTAATCTGATTGAAATCCACTAACAAATTTACAATGAATGCAATAAAACATGCTGTGTAATAGTAAACATCAAATCACATTAATTACGACAGAATCAGAGGTTGAGTAAGGAGCGACTGGGATCTGTTAACCTTTAGCATAGCATTTCTTTTTCTAGTGAAATGTGTTTTTAGACTCGTCTCTTCTGCCAGCTGTCAAAAGGCCTTCAACCTGCCCACTCTGGAAAAAAAAAAACAGCTCTGTGAAAACTAATATGACACACCTCATAATGCCTTGCACACAGGTGGGACTTTCACCTTTCATAATCTTATTGGTATTTTGAGTTTTGTGACCTCAGGTGATTCCCAGCGTAGCTCCACCCGGCTTCTACCTGAGCAGAGGCCTAACCAGCCGAAAGATAAATAATAACTAAATCAAAACACCTGAGTGGGTGTGTAGTGTCTACTAAATCATTCAGCGCTATCTATTAGAGACACTGCCTGTTCTCTTATTGTACTAAAGCTGCTGGCCTGGTATTCACTTGACTGAATAATTCTTGAAAGTTGCACTAATCGTCAGCTGCCGCTCTGAATATTGTAAAAGTGGCACCTACATGCCCAAAATACAAATGTAAATGACAGCGAGGATAAAGATGCTCAGCGTATACAGCTTGCACTGTTAGATCAGTGCAGTGGTGTGATCAAAAACACACAATAGAGAGAATGAGATGAAATGAGAAAGCCAGAGTACAAAGCAGCAGGTGTGAGCAAGCGAGTCAGGCCCCTGTACGAGGTGCTTTATTCCTGACAACACACGGTACAGCTGAATGCGTCTGATGCAGTCTCAGTCAATACTTTGTAATGAGTTTGGACCGCTAGTGAAGAGCGATGCGAGATACAGAAAAACTCCATCCTTTTTTTCTCCACTCCATCCTAAAATATTTTAGAGCAGACACAGGCTTTCCCCTACCTGTGTATAGTACAAGGAGAGTGCAATTAATTATTCAGTTTTGTTGGGATCCAATGACAGAAAATGTTATGATGGCATATTCACATAAGCATCCTCTCTAGCATAGGGAAATATATACAATTCATCATTATTACTTGACATCCTACTGTTCTTTTTGGCTTGATGCTGATAGATGCACAACACTTACTGAATCTCTGACCTTTTGGTGTCAGATTGGTAAGCTTACCAGTAGGCTGCACAGCTGCCCATGTCAACAACATGTTGTGACCTCTGGACTGGCAGAAACCCACTGTATACTTATAGAAACACAATCTATGTTAAGCCAGAATCGTACTAAATCTGTAATGTGACATAGTAATTGTGGCATTACAACATCAACCATCTTAGATTCACTGTCAAAAATAGCTTATGCCAGATAAGCATAACAAAAATGAACCCAACGCATGCATCGCAACCTCAATGAAAATGCAATATTTTCCTGCACATGGGATGTAGCAGATTCAAGGAGTTTAGTCAGACCCCAGCCTCTGTCTTTAAGTGTTCTCCTGACTGTAGCAAGGCACGGTGGTGTGACCAGGATCAATAATGACATGTGAAGGCACACGATACAGGAGAGAAATCCCACTCTGAAGCTAGCATTTGAGAAGCATTAGTTAAACCACCGAGACAGCCAGGTAATTTGAAACCACTAAAACCCAGCTGGACACTTTGATGGATCTGTGTGCACCAGCTATGTGCATTAATACCTTCCTACAGATGTGGGCTTATTTCAGCACATTCCCTTGCAGGTGCATGCATGCTCATATTTGTGTATGTGTGCACATGATATTTAACATTTATTCAGTCAAGTAGTTTCAATCAAAGTGTATACAATGTAGTGCTGCACAATACTGGAAAAAAAAAACTCACATTGCAATATCTTTCTTCTCTGTGATGCATATTGTGATGTGAAAAAACAGAGAGACACCTTAACTGTTGTGTCAAATTGTTACTGTATTATTTGTACATCTGTGTGTCAATGTGTATTTTCTAGAAAATCTGCAGAGTGCCAAAAAAAAGTGATATTGGACATGCTCCTTTCAGTTATAACCAAGACACTGTGGTGGTGTGGCTGCTATGAAGCCAACAGTAGCAGATCCCGATCAACTCTTCATTTGGATGTGTGTAGTTGTATGAAATGTGGAGGGTGGTAGTGTTTAAAAGTGTTTGCCTACCCATGCGCCTGTAAAGCTGTACACTGGGTCAACAAACAAATGTGACCAAAAAAAAAAAGAAAAAGTCATGTGCGCCTGACTTACGTGCATCCCAGACATGATGAAGGGAATTGGGCAGCAGGTGTCCTCAGGCAGGCAGCGGTCACTGTTCAGTTAGTACCATCAGAGCTGAAACAAAAACAAAGCAAGAAATTAAAAATCTTTTCATTTCACTGCTTTCATTTTAGAGGCTAAATACAATGTTTATATAAATCGGGACTTTATTTCCATTATTTCTTTACACAACACATAATTAGTCATCTGTCTTTTTCTGAAAGATGCATGCCAACGTTTCAGAACAATAAGCCCTCAGCTGACATAGGTTATTGTGTCATATTCCTTCCCAGGCAAGCAGAACAATGACCAATTACAATAGGTTTGGTCCTCAAATCACCTTACAGCACTTTGCTTTTATATATGTTTCTTATAAGTGTTGGCTTGGTGGTCTAACTCATCTCATACCGACTGGATTAAAAAAAAAAAAAATCTTCCGCAGTGCATGAGTGGAAAGCAGCTCTCTGGTATTAGCCACCTCTGCCGTGCATCTTTCCAGTCTTTCAAAGGTGACCTTGATATGGTGACAGAAAGGAGAGAGAAGCAGAGAGGAAGAGAGAAAGAAAGAACGTGAAAACCATCCATGTTTGGCTACGTGCGCCCACAAAAGCATGTGTGTCAAAGCATGTGGCTCAAAGTGAGTAAAACATGTTGTGTGACTGTGTGTGCGTGACAGCGTGTGGGTCGATGTGTGCCTGTATAAACCCTTAACTGTGTGGTCTTGTGCCTTTTTGTGTGCCTGATAAATGATTGCGTGTGTTTGTGGATTTTATAAGTCTCTTAAACTCTTAATATTTCTACTGTGTTCAATAATTGTGAAAGATGATGGTAAATCAGCGGCAACATATTAAATACCACTGCGGTTTGAAGGTGTTACAGTAACTAACTAGCCTCCCTCAGTAGCCTCCATTCAAAGCATCTCACTTCCGACCAGCCCGGAGAACAGGAAGCTGAAATAGGGAGGGAGAAGGAGGAAGTAGCTCACGCATATTTTCCAGCGCTTTGTACGAGGTTGGGAGGGGCTGAAGTTGGAGTCCAGTGTGAGCGTGGACACTCATGGTCACTGCCTCCCTTTAGACTGACTACAGCCACTCTTATTGGAATCACATCAGAATAAACCAACACAGTGAACTAAGCACAACAAATAACTTGAGTTCAATTCACAGCTTATGCTCTATAGCTAAAACTTGTTCTTCAACATCTCCCTTTCCTTCAACTTCTTCTGCATGTCTAAGAGGAATACAATTAATAACAGCCTGTAGCTTTCTCTTCGATTCAGTTTGTTTCATGGAAAGTACCAGTTTGTCCACTGAGCACAAGCCAGTTGTTTTCCACAAGCAATTCAGAGCTGTGTGTAATTTTAGAGCTATGAAAATGATGCATCTCCATCAGAGTGCTGGCCTGCTGGCTCGCATGCTCCCTGAGAGCATCTATGGCCAGGCTTCACAGCACTGCCATATCCTGTGCTGAAACAGGAAACAGCCTAATTGCAGACCATTGCAGATCTGTATGCAAACTGACAGAGCCAAATATATCCAAGGCCAGGCCGCCCTGCTGCACCCAGAGGGCACCCCCTCCCTCTCCCTTTGCCATTCTTTACGTCTAGAGCAGTGCCACTGGAGCGGAGCAGTGCGGCTCACCAACCCACAGCCACACTAGCTGGCCAGCAGAGGAGAGCCAAGCGAGCACTATTCTTATCTCTATCGAGCGCTGAGGAATGCCTTCAAGCTATTCAAGAGCTTCAGCATCACACTGGTCACGGCATCTCGCAGAAAAGACTGTCTAGTGCACCCTCACTAAGTATCTATGTAGAAACCTATGGCTGTGTTCAGACCACAACTGGCAGAAAAAAAGAAAAAAGAAAAAAACAGGAGATAAGATAAAAAAAAAAAAAATAGTCTGGGGTATTATTTGTTTTGTTTGAGTTAACACAGTTCCCCGTCAAAAGAGATACGGACCAAGTCCAGTTTTAGAAGGTTATCAGATGCTGCACTATAATTTATATCCCTTTAAACAGGATTTTACATTTGTAGAAAGTTAATATTCCTGCCATGATTTGCTCCTGCATCTTGACATTTGCCATGTGCAACATAAAATGAATATAGCTGCAAGTTTTTTTTCCTTTTTCTTCCTTCTTCTTTTTACTTAGTATGTGCTTGCATCATCTGGATTAGCTTGGACTGGATACCAAGCACCTCTTGCTGTTGCCCTGCGTAGTAGCAACAGATTTGCCAGATTGCACTGTTATATTTTCTTGGCTTTTTTTTTGTTGCTTAAAGCTTTCAGCTGAAATGAAATGCCTCTCATTATTTGATGCTAGGCTACTGTTGGTCAAAACACGGCTTAATAATCTGTATTCTAACCCTGATTAAAGGAGCAGATCAGCTCTTGACACCTGAAACTTTCTTTAAATAAATATCTAAACTATGTGGCTGTTTATATGTTCAGGTCACAGAAAGTATACATTGTGGGTCACTCCTGCCACCAGATGGGAAGACATGAGCAGAAATCCCACCCCACACACGCACGCTAATTTTCTCCCTCCATGCAACAGGAGCTGCTAGTGACAGTGTCATGGCAACACACTGAGTGATGTAACAGCAGCCATTGATTTAGCACTTCCCAGTGTGTGGTACTGCCTTTTCCTTTGCTATGCCAGTAACATCACTACCAATTGTGTCTTACGTGCCATTTTCATTACAGTCTTTGTGCTCCATATCTACTGCTGCAACCTCGTGCACTGGAGCTGCATTGAAGCATCTAGATGAAAGTGATAAAGTGAATGTGGGGTCCTGGTGCTCGCCTACTATCTACTTTATGTCTGTATGCTTGTTTCACCACATTAATATTTCATCGCACTGCACCTCTAAGACAATTTCCTGCATATTCATGTTTGAGAATAGAGCAATGCTGTAACTTTTTACGTAACGTTTTCATACTACACCAACAACCAGAACCCGTGCAGCTCTGTGACACAACGGCATGAAAAAACATCCTATAGCGAGTCTGTTTCTGCTCGCCAATCCATCAAGGCCCTGTTAATGACAAGCCTTCTTGAGGCGTGGAGAAACAAATCGGCTCTGAAAAGACAACCAAAGATGTCTCTTCCTCCTCTATTGAGATAGCGACGAAGAAAAGATTACTCCTACGCGCTTATCAAGGGGAAAACCATCAGTGGAGGGCGGCAGCAATGCAGAATACTGCTTCTGCTTCACTTTGTTGAAAGAAAAAAACTTTAAATTATAGATGATTAACCAGTAACTTTGAAACTGACAAATGTGCATCCTTTGAGAGGTATGCTGAAGTCTTCATATCCATTCCTTCTGTAGCAGAGTTTGATCACAACTTCTCATTGCTTTATGCCGTTTTTGCTTTAGTATGTAATTTGTTAAGATTTAGAAATAATTTTAGTCCTTTGTAAATAAAAAAAGTGCACCACATACATTAGGCTGCTCGGATGAGGGACAATCTTGATTCAACGGCAGTACAGATAATGAAGACAATTGCTGGCACTGTCACAAAACTAAGCAGAAATCACCATCTTACAATTAACCTAATCACTTGGCTTATATCTTCATATTTTTCTTGTAGTAGAAACTCTAATCCAACTTTTATTAGCTGACACTCAATCTAAGAATCGCAACGCTGTTTGGACTGGACATCTACCGACTGCAGAAGACTGTGAGAATGTTTAGCCGATTGTTGCTCTGTCAGCTTTCCCTGGATAAATAAAGGCTCAAATAGAAATCACCAGAGAGGGCTGCTGTTTAAATGAGACTGCTGTAGTCAGTTTCTAAACTTACTGTGGAAAAGCTGTGAGGTTATGTAAACGGAAGACTGGTCCAAGCAGGCCCAAGGCCATCCACAGATTACAGCTCTAGCAGCACAGCGTCCTCCAGAGGTTATAAAAGTCGACTTTTACTTACGGTCACAATCTAACTTGGCCGAGATATATGCGTGTTTACATCAGGATGTCACTAATTGTCCTGAGGGGTGTTTCAATTTCCTGAGTCAGCATTAAACAATGCCTCCCATCTCATTTGATAAAGGAGAGCATTATATTCATCAACTGGTAAACAACATTCCCATTAAATTCCACGTCTGGTTAGTCAAGCAATGCCACACAAAAGCTCTGTATGCTGCAGAGAGAGTGCAATATACAGCACTAAATGTTCCTGTGTTTGTTAAAGTGCAGCTCTCTGGTGGTACTTTGAGAATCTACATTGGTAACACACTACTCAAACAATTACTCAAATCAATACTAATGTTTTACCGAAAGTGTTTTGGCAGCCACAGGGGACTGGCAAGAAGTAAGGCAGGGCAGAGGACTTTTAACCATGCATTCAACCATCAACTAGATATCACTGATACATGTATGATACATTTTTAATTAATGCTCCGTGATATTTTGAGTCATTTTCTATCTGTTGTTTATCTGCATAGTTTCTTTTGCAGAGACTGGTTGAGCTGGAGGTAGAAAGCAAAATCACATCAGGTTGGAGTCAGGTGTCTGGCTGCCTTTTTTATATGTTTTTGTTTGGGCTGACTGATCTCAAATTGAGAACAGGAGCATGTTAAGCCAACTTCAGGTACAGACAGAGAGATAAACATGATGGAACTGCTTGGAAGCAGGGTGATGGATGCAAAAAAGGGGTCGGGACACCCACTTACACTACCCTGTACAAACAAATACACTTCATCTATAACTGTAATACAAGTACTGTATAACCATGTTAGGCATACTTTATACATGTACATAGACTGTCTATTTTTAACCATGACATAATCCAAACAACAGGGTCTTATCGTCTCAAAAAGGATTTTCCAGGCAGCATCACATTACAGCTATAGCTATCGAACCATGACTCATGCTAAGTACTAAGTTTTTATGGTAGAGCGTACTGGTAGCAAAAGAAACGAGAGAAAAATATGGAAATGTGACCTACTGGGTATGCAAATATACAGTATAAGCTCAGTGGAGGCTCTGCAGAGTGGACAGCATGGAACTGTCAACATCAAATGACTCGTGGCTGCGACACATTTCCCCATATGTAAAGCAGTTGACAGCAGGCCTGTTTGCTTCAGCAAATGATGAACACACGGGGCGCATCAGTTGGTGGCCATGGCACATGGTGAACAAATATGATACCCCAGATTAGGAAATATGCAAATACAGATGTTTGCAGAAATGAGGTAACGCATTTTAGTGTTGGCCCTCGTGTTTGATATTCAGTACAATATTTGCATTTTACCTGTCACTGTTTGACGTTTACATTTCAGACATTTAGCTGACAGAAGCTTGCAATTAGTGAGCATGTGAGAGTGTCTATTTCTGACAGCGCGGACTGATTGTTCCTATTAAACTGCAGGATAAACCCTTCATCTACTCGACCACTCTGCTGTGCAGACTGTGAGCTTTGGCTGCCTGTAACAATGCTGAGTTGTGCAGGAAAAAACTGATCAAAGGAAATTCAAAAGGTCATTTTAAGTGCAAGTCTAACAATAAGGAATGCACACAGAAAGCACAGACAACCTTTGAAAGCGAGCGGGTAACCAGACTGTCTTCACTAAATCACAGAATACTGCCAGACCAACAGGCTGACGGCTGATAGACGAAGCAGATCTAAACAGTCGTTCCATGTGGAGCCGAGTGTCAGAAAACATGAGGGGAATTTTTTATTAATCGCAACAACCTTGAATTCCTAACCCACCAACCCACCAACATGCTGAGACTTAACGGCCCTAAGAAAAGCACTGAACATATAAAGGCAACAATGCACTAACTGTACTATGCCAAAGGGCTGTAGCTGAATTTAAAGAAGCAGAGGGGACACATCAAAGTGGCCACACACAGCCATGGCAGCCTCTCCTCCTACTGAGCTCTCTCTTTGCGTCTGCCACTCTTAGTGAAAGTGTGTGTGAGTGCATCTATGGGAGAGAAACCAGGATGTGGGCTTCAATTAGTGCAAATGTGGAGGGATAATGTTCCCAGAGATGGAAGTTGTATCCCCAGACGTTTAATGAGCATCAGTGTCCTCGTATCCTTTTCATCTCAACGAGCTGTCTGCCACCACAGCGGGCAGCCACTACTGGGCCTCCACATGCTCCAGTGATCACATGACTCTGACAGAGGCTAAACCCCCATAAAACTCTCTTTATCATGCTGAAATAAAGATCCTCCAAAACCATATCAAAATAAGGATGAATTTAAAACAAACTTCCAATCTTATGCCCCAATACCCATAAGGGGAAGTCTGGGGCATTTTGCTGGTAATGGCAAAAATAAAGCAAATCAAAATAATTTCTGCTGTGTGTTTCCAGCTCTGGCCTGCAGTGTATAGCAGCCCTGCTCTCCCCTACGGCAGCTGGGCTCTCCAGCGCAGCAGTCCAGTGCATTTCCAAGTCAAAAACAGCGTGTGAATGTGAAAAATGAATTGTCTGCATCAGTGAGTTCAGACAGAGAAGCTGGCAAAACACACAGACTCATTAAACTCCAGCGCTAACTCATCTGTTATCTCTCTTCTCTCTTTCTTATCAGCTTCTCCTTTTTAGTCGGAGTTGACCTTTTCCTTCACTGGTGAAAATGACAAATGGCACCTGGCGGCAGATCATACCAGCTGTCACAAATTAATGTTAAACTAATACCAATAGTAACTTGATGACAAGGGAGAATGAAACTTGCCTGTTGTCAGATTTGTGACCTCTCTACAGGTTCAATCTGTAATAACTGTAAGAGCAACAACTAAAAGAGGAAGGGCTCTTCTCTCTAAATTCAGCAGTCGAATTCTCATTCTCAATTCTCATGAATTTTCATTCATTTTGAATAAATAATTTAAGTTCATTAAGTAAACAATCTGGATCAAGTGACCTGGGAAAATAATGTGTACAGCTGTCCGATACATCTAGTAAACATTAAAATATGTATAATATCCAATATTAAAAGCTCTAATTGGGATCGGGACAGATCAGAACTCCCTAGTCAATACTGTTTTCCTCTTTCTCATCCATTGTCAAATACACATTACATATTCAGTTTTGGTTGAGAGATGGTTTTGCCCATTAAGTCCTGAAAACAATATCTACGTCTCTCCAGGCTTATTGGTGCTTGACTTCGCTCTCAGACAACCTTTCACTTTGTGACGTACCTCATGGACAGGTCCAGTATAACAGACACAGGTGATAAGAGCTGAAGGCATCAAACTCAACCATGGAGACTGCAGCTTAAGGTGCCTTTTGTTCAAGGTATGTGAGTGTTTGACAATGTATGTCATGGAACAGCTGAAGACTGGGCTGTTGGTTTTGAGTCGGATTACATTACCGGGAGTCATTTAAAGTTTATATTAAGATTTTGCTTGGCAGACTTCTAAAATGACAAACAAAAGATGCACGGCACCTGTGGCTCACAGCCACAAGAGAACATATCACAAGATATTACAATATCCATTACCTGACTGATTGCCTGTGAGGAGTAGACGGAGGATCGGATATCTAACTCTCACAACCATCTGCTGACTTTGTCTACAATGTGCTCGTACTTTACCCTAGACCTTGGGGTGCAAGTGTTGGCAGGCACATTGTATTTTATTCAAACTAGAAACGTGATCTGAGAACCGATGCAATCTTGAGCCATTTCAGACGTGTACGTTTGTAGTGTCCAACAACGTATGCAGCAGGTAAACTAATTCAATCAGGCACTTAATTCAATAGTTATACTGGTGTGGGCAGCATACTGATATACTCCATGAGACAACAGAAATATATCAACCATTAAAGATGTTGCTGTGTCATTTATACTAAGTGAGCTGTTCTTTT
>JAVQJZ010237815.1:0-14824 GCA_036025355.1 Leiopotherapon unicolor
TTTGCTCACGGAAAACTTCTAACAGCATTTTTTATGAGCCCTGGTCATTTTCATAAAGTAATGAATGATTTATTGTTTGTTCATGAAGTCATCCATCTTGAAGGCTACAAAGAATCTGAATTCCTCCTAAATACATGTCAATGCAGTCCTGCACGTACAAAGCCCACATGTGCAAGATGAGAAAATAATTACAGAGTCCCTCTGAAACACATGAAGTAACAAAAAACAAAAACCAAGAGGGTCGCCCAGAGTGCTGCAGGCTGGAGGCCCACTCATGCACACGGCACATTGATGTAAACACATGGGACATTCAGCGCCCTCAAAGAGTGACCAGTAAACCACAGCTTCCTTGCTACCGTTTGTCTAAAGAGGATGGGAACTTGCAGCAACACTTACCCTGCACACAATATGTTGTAAGTTTGTACTCATACGCAGACAGGCACAGTCAGCTGGCTGAGGCAGCTGTACTGATGACTGGAGCTGAACCAAAATAAACCTTATGTAAAGTTGTTGACATAGATTATGTTAGATTAAGTTTTTCACTTTCACATGTGTTCCACAGAACTTATAGCTCTGATCATCTTTAAGCTTGCTGATTGGGTTTCATGGCCTGTCAGCGCTCTGATTAGCTGTAATATCAGCAATCACAACAGCACTGATATGCACATACTTATCAGGACCACCGAAATCAGAGCTAAAAGGAGAGTAAATATAGACTTTCATTCTCCAAGTAACCAGAAACATGATGGAAAATGAATGCTAATGTCACTTCATATCTGCTCAGTGTGTAATTTAACAACTGTTTGCTCTCCCCAAGGGGCCAAAAGCTCCCTGTGTACACTAAAATACATGTAGTGTGCAAAACATTTGTTAATACTACTCTAAAGCTGATTTTGAGGCATTTACATCATCATTATCCAAACCATTGCATTACTTTCTATTCAGTCACTGATGAGGCTTTGGCGTGGATTTGATTGGTTTGTTTCTACAAACGGCCTCAGCTGACCTCCCCTGTCAGATTCCCCAGGGTGCCTCGCGTCATCAGCTGGCGTCATCACTGCCACACTCACTACATTAGAACTCCACCATTATTCATTGTGCAGTGACACACTCACCACATGAATATAGACATTTTTACTTTGTTGTCAAAAAAAGTGAACACATACAAATATGACTTCTGCCGTGCTTCCTGTCCTTCGTGGATGCCTGACAGTGCCTAATCTTTGCTGACTCAATGAACAGCGGCCACCGAGCCGCTCACATTATCATTCCTATCTTTCACCACACCTGCTCAATGAATGGGCACTTCCTTGATTCACTGAAGTGTGAAACAGCCACAGCACATGAGCAGAGGCCACTTATCTCTCAGTCAATGTATAAATCAAATGAGAACTCTATTAGTGAATATTAATATGAAAAAACAGGCTCTATCCAGTGTGTGTGAGGCCGCATCACCCTGAAAAGGTGAGTGGCAGAGAGGACGCTGATGCATAACTTCATGTAATGCATGGGTCTGTCTCATTTCAGCTTCGGCCTCATTTGGCTATGGCGTCGAGAAATACTGTTGGATCAGGAGGCAGATGATGGAGTGTGTGATTATGTAATGGTAACCCTGTAGGATATGTGCATCATTGATGGCCGGTGGAAGTGCTCGCTGCAATGACTCTCAAATGTCCTGCTCTGACGCACAAAGTTCAAACTTACTGAGCACTGGTCAGCGCTCTAATAAAATTTCCTTCATTAAGTGGATTTAAGCCATTTTATATTACAACATCCTGTTAGAAAATGAACTTTGCAAAATACATGCTCACTAATGGAAAATGAATCAGTGCTTATCTGTATTTTCACTGATCACAGACAATTGTAACCTTTGTAGAAACACTGAGGTTTCTCACAGTTTCTTTTCCCACTCTACACCGACATGTGACACATCAGAGCTATTTTAAAATGTACTGCTCATCTTCTATCTGCAGACCCTGCTCTAGGCACTGACATCAATCCTGTTCCTACTTGCCCAAGGGTGTCCTCACCCTGTACTTAACGGCGGGCGCTGTCTCCTCAGGCACGAATGGAGTTCAACTACTAGAAAAGCAACTTTCTAATTACCAGTCAAGGGACATTGTGACTTTATTGGTTGATTTATTGTAATATAAGGTGTTATAAATTAACGTTTTTTACTGGAAGGGTGAGAACACAGAGTGTAAATTGAATGTGCAATAATAAAGAAATGTGTATCACTGAGGGGAACTGCAGAGCCAGGAGGGAATTTTCTTTTAACATTACACACAACATCTGATCCACTTATTAGAGAACCTTCGGTCATCCAGTTGACACCTGATTGAAGAAAACATTTTCATTTTAGTGTAAAAACATCACTTTTAGTAACAATACAGCTTCACAAAAAGTAGTTTTCTTCAGGTTCAGAAATGTATTTTTATTTTCCTGCTGAAAAATTAGATTCCTGAAAAGCTCCACATTATGTAAGAAGGGGAAAACAAGCCACAGAAAGTATATTAGCTTATACACCTCTACTTTGGATTCTCTGATTATGCTGGCATCTCACATCAGACTTACCATAACAGCTGAATGGAGACCTTTAGGAAATCAAGGGAAGTTTCTCACTCAAGCGTGAAGTCCAAATTGTCTGTCCTGTACAATTACGATTTCTTCTCTGCCCTCAGTTTTTCCACAGTCAGGTCGAGTCACTCGCTGGACTCCTGCTGCGCAGAGCCCCGAACCTCGTCAACACAAGTCAAACATAATAACAAAGCAATGCTAGCAGAGCGAAGCTGCCGAGGACATGAAGTGGAAAGTTTAGGTCTCACTGGACCAGACGTTATTTTACGTAAGGCCCAAATAACTTCTGTGGCACCCTTATATGTCCAAAAATCATCTACCAGATGAGGTTTGGGTTATGGCTTTATACTGCCTTTTCACAGTTAGAACTTTTACACTGACACAATCTACACAAGCTCAACACACAAATGGTGCTTCAATATAAAGTCTGACTCACCTGTTAAACTTCAGCTTGCATTGTCATTGTGAACATCTTTAACTCAAAGCACCGCTTTGCCTTAATACAGCCTCACAGAGCTGATGCTACGGCTTCCAGTCAGTCGTATGTAGAGATGTTTCAGAGTTAATCACCTTTTACTTCACATTTCTAACGTGTTTCTTTATTTGTTTTTGTCTGAAAAAAAAACAAGGCTGAATGAGCAATCCTGCCTCAGAAAAGGCATCTTGTAAAGAACTTTAAAATTGCATACTATGATTCCCTATTTACAAAGTTGTTGGAAAAATTGTTCACAGCCTCTTCACAAACATTCAGTGAAGTGGACCACATGTTTTCGGTGCTCGGCGGTGAGTTAAAGGTATCTTTGCTGAGATCTGGCCCTGAGACCAATCAGGTCTTTCATGTTTGATGGAAACACACTCAGCTTGTGTCTTGTAGTAAACCTCACCCAGCGAGGGAGCACACTGGGCCTCTCAGATATGCTTGTTAAAAGTTTTGAGTTTTGCAAAGATCCACAGTGCTTATTCTGG
Source organism: Leiopotherapon unicolor (assembly GCA_036025355.1). Taxonomy (NCBI): domain Eukaryota; kingdom Metazoa; phylum Chordata; class Actinopteri; order Centrarchiformes; family Terapontidae; genus Leiopotherapon; species Leiopotherapon unicolor. The sequence goes on from JAVQJZ010237815.1 coordinate 3,544, forward strand.
TTATCAGCTCTTAAACTGTTTGTTTGGCCTGAAAACCAGAGTTGCTGGGAAAGTGCCTCCTCCTGCCTCTTTGCCTCGTACCAGTGCCCTTAATGGGCAGATTTGCGAACCAACACTGGCACACTGTTTGTTTTATACACTGGGTTGATACCTTTAATTCACTGGAAGATGCATCATAAATCAGAATTTGTTAAACAGCCGCATCTCTGTCTATTTAATGGATTTTCCAGTGTTTTCCATGTTTATGGGCCAGTCCCCACAATTACATATACTTAAAAATCCTGCCAACCATTTTCCAAACATATCAGTGTTTTGTATTCTTTTTTCTTCTCACATTCCTGCTGTTCCTCCTGGGTTGTCTTTGGTTTCTATTCTTTTCAGTGTGCTAAAAAAGCCCACTTTTGCAGCTCATTTTCAAGTCAATTTTCATACCGCAATTGCTGCCTGGAAGTCATGAGGAGCGTGATAAAAAAATGCAGCATGAGTGTGCAGTAACAGTAATAATGTATATGTGATGTGTTGTAAACACACTCAAAATATTTAGACTAAATCCATTTTTCCACCATAAAAACTTAAATTGCACTCATTGCAGCTGCAGCCCAGCACCACGTGAACCACATACAGCACATCTGGATGAACTGGAAGGAAGAAGAAAAAGGTCTGCAGGAATCGAGAGAGAGCTATCTTTGATGAACAGTCTTGTCTTTTGTAATTTCAGCTAAACATCATGATATACAGTCCAAATAACAGTCTCAGCAAAAGACTGCTCGTCTCTCCAAAGTAAGCCCTTTTGTCTCTGCTGCACCGTAAATCAAGCTAATGAAGTCAGTTCTGTGTAATTATCTAGTTTACAGTTGGTCTATAAATTCCAGGTTGTTAGCTCATGTTTTCGCTGCCCCTCCATTACAAGTGAAATATCCAGTGAATTCAAGGCACATGCACCCCCCAGACAGCCAGGCACACCACCATGCAGCGGTTTTATTTGGCATGGTGTGGTATTGGGCTCCTCATTGACATTATGCCCGATTATGAACACTTTTCCCACTATCACACCTCCCTGAGCCAGTCGCCCCGTCACCACACCTTTTCTCCATCAATCCAAAATTGAATGCATGAGAGAATTTTAGTTTTAGACTATTTTATGGTCATGATTTAGAGAGTCAAACATTCAATTTCTGGCTCACGATTGTTTTTTCTTTTCTCATTCCAGATTTGTCTTTCTTTCAGTGCATTTTATCCGTCACATTTCTAAGTATACGCTGTCAGAATGCGAGGTATCTGGGAAAAAATAATGTTGGTCTTTGCTGAAACAGCAAGGGGTGCAGAAAGAAAACAGGAAGGCTGGTACTTAAATGTAATCACACATCTTTCCTGAGAATTTCAGTGCCAGTCTGATTGAAAGAAAGACCTTTTTATGCAAAGTTTTATAGCAAAACAGTAACATCCTGTCCTGATTTTGCATGTTTACTGATGTGACTGTGAATTTTTTTCAGGGACGACTAAATATACTGTATACTGAAATGTTGTTTTGTGAGTCACATTCACTCTCCTACCAACATGTTTGTGTATGTGTGGCAGCATGACATGTTCATGGCCCAAGGCTCATTTAAATGTGAGTGTGACTGTATTGCCTCACAGAGTCGTGTCCAAAGTTCTCATAAAGGCCTCATTCACAAAGTGCCAGCTAGAGAGTAACGGTCTCTCCTGCCTGTGGCCGCAACGATTGAGACCAGATGCTGCAGATTCCTCCCTCTGCAGCACATCAGCCCTCTGCAGTATCTGTTCCTTCACTTCCTGTCGCAGCTGAACACTCAGATTAACATTTGCATTTTCACCCTATTTATTTTAACAAATCTGATTAATTTGGTCTGGATACTACACAGTGAAGTGAAAATAAGATTTACGTGAGTGATTCAAAGGCTGCAACTTGTTGAGTTTTAAAGTCCAGAAGGTGGAAATAAAATGCTGATTCTGGTGCCTTCGTTGGTTTTGCTTAATGGAACTGACCACTGGTCTGGATTTGCTGCGCTGAAGCCACACCTGTTGAGGCACATGTGGCTTTTACAGTAATCCTGAGCTGATTTACTGCTTTAAATTTAGCATTTTTTATTCTCAAAAAATAAGTTCATGATTCATCATCATTTCTAGATAAAATCTTCAATTTTGTCGATTGAAATTTAGCAATCAGATTTAATTACCTGGAGAAAGCCAGCTGATCGTGCTAAAATTGAACTTTTACTGAAAACAAACACACTGTTTAATTCATTCCTTACACTTTTGCCTTTGTAGTTTTGGTTTTGGGAATTTGTTCTCTTTACATATGGATGTCCTATATCAATTTGGCATGTTGTGACATCCATAGCTCGACAGGCTTGCCATTTTCACTTTCACTTCAACTTTAGTTGAAGGATTTTACTTAATCACACATATTCTCACTCTACTGCACGGGTTGCCCGCAAATCAGGAACCATAATAAATAATGCATTTCACTGCTGGAACAGGCCTGTGGTCGTAAATCTTTAAATGCCTATATGAGCTGCAATGCATATATTTCTCACACATTGTAATTTGTCCCTTTATTAAGTTGCATATACTGCCTGAATTATGACAGGCAACTTGCACTAAAACTCACATGACAAATAGCAGCAGTCCCCTGCGATATGAGGTCATTCTTTGTCCATATCTGGTACAGAGTCCCTGCTGACACTATGTAAAACAATAACACCATTGAAAGATACTATCTTACCTTGTTCCTCTCACTTCCCCTGAAACGTCAGACATGCTGATTTGCAATCGTTCTTTTTTTCACTGCATTCATCCAATCACCTGCTGCAGTTTCCTCTTGACCTCCAAATATAATGGTCCCTCCTCTGGGGAGCACTCTTTACTGGAGCCCCAAGGTCCACTCAACAATTTGGGACACTTCCCGGATGTCCTATTTGCATAGTTTTATTTACAGAGGCCAAGAGCTACACTTACTCCACCAACAACATGCACACACAGGATCCAAGTGAAGTCAAGAAGTGGAGAGGGGCTGATAGTATGTTAGCATGTGTTGACCTGTGAGGCAGCATTAAGAGTCGCCCACAGCTCAATAACTCACTGACCGACTGTTTGTTGTTCCAGTTTAGGATGCTGCTGCAAACAAGGTTGTGAGCTGCTGCAGGGACTTCATTTGTCAGTCATGATGGTTGGAGTTTTTTAACCTTGCAGTGCAGATGTGAAAGACAAAATGCAGCAGCATTGTATGTGTGTGGCTGAAAACAAATGGTTGGACTATGCATAGTAAAGTGCACTGTACATTACCATCCACTGATAAGATGCCCTTTTTGCATCCCTCTCGCTCACAGCACAGACACACCAGAGTGTGTCAGAAAATGTGTGTCATGGGGTGCAGGTTGTGATCTGCTCCTAGAGAGTGACAAGTTGGGTTCATTTGGAGGTGAGCATGAATGTCCATTAAAGGTTCCATCCAACATTTGTAAAGACCTTTCACTAAAAATCAAAAAAGTGAAGCTGCTGGTGTCATTAAGATTCATCCACTGTGGAGTTGCTGAGATATTTCAGGCCGGACCACGTCCAGCTGACTGACAGACATTGCCATCTGTAGAGCCATGCAGCCCTTTTAAAATGAGACAATCTGCTTTAATGGAGACTTCCAGATGTTGGTGAAATTGGCTCCCCCAGAAAACACTTGTAAAGTGGTTCATTTCCAGCAGAAAATGAGGACTTGAGTGAATTGTGATAAGTCAATCAGAGACACGTGTCATGGTCTTAGCAGTCTACAGCGAGGAATTGGTTTTGGAATCCAGCTTTTTTTTCTTTCTTTTTTTTTGCAGTTTACTGGCAAAAAAGCTCATCCAGTCATTTGCCAGCTTGCAAAGAGGCTATCAGGGTGTGAATGAGCTCATTTGCCCGATGCCTTTTAGATGAGCTAATGCTTGCTGATTCAAGCTGCCACATCATCACTCACTAAGGGAAGTTACCACCATGATCATTTATTCATCAAAGCAAATGGTTTTCAGAGAGGCTTGCTCCAGTAACGCTGCCCAAAAGATGGGAGAAAAATGGTGATTTTTAACACCGGGGTGCTTTCCAAATCAGTCAGCCCTTGTCTTGAAATCAGACAGAGAGAAAGACTTTAACCTGGAGGAAATGTAACACATTTAAACAAACCACTAAATCACAGTCCAACTGGAGGTATAAACATGACTTGAACAAGAGACTTCAGAGGAACTCTTCACAGTCAGTGGCTTGTAGAAGGTAGATTTCATCCATCCGTCTTAACACATTGGAATCTAAACAAAGTCAAACTTTGAAATTTTTCACGCAGGATTAAGCCCAGCCAGAAGCCTGAAACACAATTTGTTTTACGATCAGTCATACGAGGCCCATTTTGTTCCATCGTCATTCTGAAAAGAGGGGGGAGCCTCTCTGCTCCAAGCTTTTCTAATTTCAACACACTTAACAATGTGTGTCAATTACAGTTTTTTTCAGGACTGTCAGATGAAAAGCCAATTTTCCCCCTTGTATTGGCTTTAAATCACATCATTTCATGCTGACACTAATTCTAATCACCTTCACGCATGATATTGTTTTTTAACTAAAAATCTTATAACAGACTGTCTGACTGTGTTTTATAAAAGAAAATGTTACATTGCTGTTTTGAAGCATGTGTGCTGTAGATTCTTAAGTGGAATAACCTCATTTTATGAGGCCGGAGGAAGCAGATAACAGAGTAAAATTTATGCTTCATTATGTGAGTACAATAACCACTTCAGATACACAACGAAGGCCACACTGTCCCCATGTTGCCAGCTAACTCCACTGTTTTATTTTTGCAGCACAATGCCCCAAGAATTAATAACAGGACTTCTAGTGAGAGCTTGGCTCCCAGATATGTACAGAGACAAACGTGGGAGAGTCTGAGTTGTCACTCAACGCCACTTTTCCTTTGGCCACTGGGAAGCTCGATGAGAGATTCGTGATCTGCAGCCACAGGCCGAGGATCACAGTGAGGCTAAAGCGTTCCTGTGGGTGTCAAGGATCTGATGGAGGTACAGTATCTGCCCCAAACTCAGCTGCTATCATTAGCCCTGCTGATTACCCGGCTGGCAAAATCAACGGTTGCTGCTTGAAATGGATCCTGCTTTTGTCTACCTCTGGACGACACCTCAGATCCTAAATTATTAAGAGCCTCAAGAGGTAGATCTGCCACCATTATTGTAAACTCCACATTCGCCCTGAGAGAACAGTGAGTTTGACAGATGCAGCAGTAGTGACTGTGTGATTCACATTGATTCACATTTTACATAGAATTATAGTTAGTATTATATTAAATATAATACTGATAACCTTCGACTTACACATTATAGTGTTATAATGATTTTTAGTCCTAATCTGAAAAAAACTGTAAATAATTTTCTCCAGTATGAAAATGTTTTCTTGTCAGGGGTCATCTGTAGGGGAAATATCAGATTTTTCTGTAACAGTGAGTCAAACTCTTTGGAAACTGAGGTAAAGGCAGGGTCAAATAAATATAGCATAGACACAGTAAAGTTTTTTAAGTGGTGCACTTGACCGCAGTGTGATGTTCGGAGGATCACTTGTTTGAGTGTGATACATTAACAGGACATTATGGGCTTGATGGCTGACCATGATCAGATCACATGCAGCGACGGCGTTCATTACAGAGGCCTGACTTCACTTGGGCGTGATAATCTTCTCTCTCGCTCCCGTAAATTTACTGCACTAGTCCCTGCTGCATTTCTCCTTTTGTGGTCAGGCTCCGGCCCCCGCTTCAAAACCAGACAGCTGTGGAGCCTCACCGGAGCATACAACCCCACCCCCCCCCCCCCTTTCTCCTCTAAATAAAAGCTGTCATGAAGTGAAGGACGAAAGGCTTCTGCATCTCACAAACCAGACTCTTGTAGTCTGGAGGAATGAGGATGGAAGCCGATAGCTAGATCCCGCCGTCACATACTTCCTGTTCTGCCTTTTTAGGAGGGTATCTTGTCAACATGCTGTAATTGCTTGGGTGAGATCTGAATGAGGAATGACAGGATAATGACAACTAATGAGGGGCCGCAGATCATCCACATTTCAGCCTGCCTTGTTTAACTGCAGAGGTAAAAAGCATTAACATACCTTGGGTGTATATTTGCTTGACAGCCCAGGCAAAGTTCAAGGCTGTATTACACATGTATAGTAGAGTATTAGACCTGTTCCATATAACATGTTGTATAAGGATCATGAGACGACTTTTGATGTGATGTGGCGCCATATAAATAAAAATGAATTTACAGTTAGCGGCCACATAAGTTTGTTGCACCATGACATATATCATTTTGTAAGGCTATACAATAATAATTCTCATTTTTCAACACACCATGGGATTGAATGGACCTGTGAATGTGGAGTGATTTAATAATCCCAATTAGGGATTTCAATCCCAATAAAGTCAGTTTCTGAGTCATCATCAGCATAGCTTGCAGTGGAGACTTGGTTATACACATCAGTTGATATTTCATTTGTATTCAAAGTGCTTTTGCTCATTAATAGGTTTATGAGTATTTATAATGAATGATGGTCTTCTGCTCAGATAAGATGGTCCAAACTCCAGTTCATTTTCACTGAATGGACGATATTGACATTTCAAGGTCTCAGTATCAGTTCCAATGAATGGCCTGGAGGATTCTCATGATTATCTCTTACCCCTGTTTCTCAACTATCCGCAATAAATTATCCCTACTGCAGATCTCTGTGTGAAGCTTTTGTTTTTTTTTTGCTTTTGTTTTTTTTTGCTAACGTATTCAACCAATTGCAATGTTTTTGATCCTAAAAGTTTAATGAGCCACTTGATTTAACTTTATAAACCGTTATAGGCACAGAGAATGGGTGTGATAGATGTTTGTGGCATTTTACAGCCACAAAAATACATATATAAACAAGCCCAAAATACACTCTGACATTAGCAGCATCACCACTTCTTCCAGCGTTATTTTTACTCTTTCCCTTTCTCTGTGTATAAAATTGAACTGTCCTGTTCAAAGTCACATCTATGGCATCCGCTGTGTCTCTCATTGCAACATAGAAAGGATCCATTATGGAGCCATTAGTTTACGTAATTTGTTATTCCCAGCAATCCTCAAAATCTCGCCTCTGTTCAGCCCTTCCACTCTGAGAAGAGAAACTGCAGGTCAAGCAAGGATAGCAGACAGCCCAAGCACAGCGCATGCAGAAAATATTGAGTTTACACGAATCAGTAAATTGGAAAAGAACTAGCTCATTTTAATTTCTTTTGTACTATGTTACTTTTTAGATCTGACAAAGGATGTTTAATTTCATTGTCACCATGGCATGCGTCAAAATTAAACATCCTTTTGTTGAAGGAAGCTCTGGTTCTGTCCTCCCTTCCTATTTAAAGGTTAGCGGAGGTGTTAAGAGTGCATAAAATATATTTCCTAAAGAGGCCTAAGTATTCGCAAATCTTTAAAGAGGGGGGGCATAGTGCGGGAAGGCGAGTTCAGAAACCCTGGGAGCATGACTCACTACTCTCACTGAGAAAACACACAAACATCTGGAAGCTGGAAACACATCTAAATAAAGTTAGATCAAACAATGTTTAATCATGCAGACATGATGTCAACTCCCTGATAAAATTTTGATGATGATAATAGATGGTAGTCTCATAAATTTCAGTATGGAATTTGCCATAGAAAGAAAACAGTCCGAGACAAACACACTCACAAGTGATTCCAGCATGATGACTGAACAGTCCAGCAAACACCAGAGTTACTCACCCACTTAGTTTTATTGTGAAAAACATGTAGTGCTGTTTTCAGACTGTGTTGTGATCAGAGAATACAGTATCAAAGTAATGCAAAGTAATGCAAACACGTGGGCTAATGCAACATTGGACAATGCAGCACATACCAGAAGAAAAAAAACTTTATTAATCTTACATCCTAGAACCTCGAACAAAACCAATGACCATTAATAATGCCAGTATATTATTCTTTTGGAACCATGTTTAATCAAGCCCAACACTTTCACTTGGCACAGTAAAACTGAAATAATAAGGCCCATGCTGCACATGTTTGGCCCCATTTGAAGCACTTTTTCATGTAACCGAGTATAAGTGAAAATAAAATAAAAAGGTTTATGTCTGAAAATAAACATGTCATAAAGGAAATGTGAGTGAGGCTCACAGCAGGGAAATTGCTGGAATCTTTCATATCTTTCACATTCATACACTGAGTGACATTTCTTTCAAACAGGAGAGGATATAAAGTTTAGCTTGCATGTTCACTGGACATTGGATTATGTTGAATTGTACTTTATCTCCATGATCTTGTAATGTAGGGTGCTGCCAACCAGAGGGACTGCGATGGTGGCCAGGTGCTTGGTTGTTGTTGGTGACCAAGCTCATATTGGTAATGATGGCTAAGCAAGTCCATTTGTTTTTCCTCAGAATCTTAGGAATTACCATGACCAGGATGACAGAGAACCTTCACAGACAGTTCTTATATTCTAACCTCAAAAGGCTTCAATTTGTCAAATCATGATCATTCAGACCTTGGGGTTTTATACCGTGTCACCTTTTTCACAACTCTAGAATTTGCAGGATGTTACTCATTGGAAAAATACTACACAGTGGATGTCAGGTGCTGAACATTTCTGATCGGTCAAGTATTCCCAACATTTTATTTTAGTGGCCATTTTTAAAAGCCTGCATCCCCAAACAAACTGTATTTAAGGTTTGTTTATGTTCAGCACAGAGCAGAGGAGGGTCTATGACGGAGGAGGTGGAGTGACAATAAAGTCCAGGCCTTGCGCAGGAAATCCAGCATGCAAAAATGACGTCACTTTCTTATACGTCAGCGGGCGAATTTTCCTCATCTTGGCGAGTCTTTAGACCATGGATGGATGGCAGGAACCTTTTTAGTTCATTGAAAAATGTTCCTGGGACTAAAAGTTCTGGGTACTGTGGGTCATAACGTGGATAAATACAGTTGAACCCCTTCCTGACACAGTTGCTCTTCCAAACTCTTTAAATGCAGAGTATGCTTCTACTTCAGGCCCGTGCAAGTCACTTTGGCAGGTTGAGAAATCCAAAGCCTGACAGGCCTGCCGTGGTGAGGGGTTTAGCAAACAGTCAATTACCAGACTGCCTGTTGTAAACATCTATCTCAGTTTACAGACCAGCTTCCTGGTAAACTTTGACCGACTGCACTGAGGCTACCTTTCACACACATTGTTGTCTGCAACTGGGGTTTGTTATTTACATTTTTTGGTGTGCTCACCTTTGTTTTGGCCTCTAGTTTGGTGATTCAGATCATTTGGATTAAATGTTGGCTTGTTTAAAACCTGTCTGATTGTCTGAGGGCTTGTGTTTTCGCCCAGCCACGCTTTGTTTTAGTGATGGTTTCTTAATCGTAGATCTCAGCAGATATGTGTAAACAGAACAGTGTTATCATAAATAAAAAGAAATATTGCCCTAAATAAGACCCAGGCTCTATAATTCATCTTTTAATAAGGCTGGACTACGTTGTCTTGTATTCTTTTTGTAAGGAAGCTCAGCACTTGCTTGTGTGTGGTGTAATTTCGAATAATTTACTATTAAGTTGGTTCTACAGTGTTAGCCATGCAATAAAGTTATGTAATAACCATTTCAACATTAATAATGCATTTTTCTTAATAGTTACAGTAGAGGCTCATCAACGTGTGAAGAACTGTAGTAACAGGAAAATTCAAACCACAAAATTCATGCCTGAGTCAAAATGAGTTTCATCAGAGAGTATCACTTATATCATTATGCACTCTATTCAACAGAAATTGATGAGCCCATGATCTCGCTTCTTCCTCACAGCCTTCTGGTGCCAAATTAACATTTTGCTTTCCAGTGTGAGTGTGCGGCTGAGTGAGTGGCTCTGGGAGTGCTCCTCTTCTTAATGCATCCCCAGACTTCAGAGAACATCCAAACAGATCAATATTGGCTTGCAGAGCTGAAAGCATGTTGTTAGATACACGTCTGGAAATAACACGGAAATAGCTTTCATCCCACTCATTTCGCCCACACTGGTGAAGCTGGATGGGCTCCAGTTTGTCAGCATAAAATGGCTGTCATCCCCAGGATTAATAATGTCTTGTGAAGTATTTGCTCCACTAAATGCTTTGCAGAAAATAGCGCATGTCCAACAGACCACCAGTGAGGTATGAAGATTAACAGAAGAGTTGTTAAGAGAACCTTCCAGAGAATCTCTCTATTTTTGGGAGATGAGGATGGATCACCCCGCTGCTGCGGTCCAACACAGTTCATCTTTTTATATAAGTAATACGCAAGCAGTAATCAATTTATTGCAAGATTTGGAAACTATTGGTAGCTGATTAGTGGTGTTGTCACCTCGTGATGGATAATATTACTCAGTTTGCGTGTTTCAGAATAATTATGGAGGCACATGTTGGCTTGTCAGTAACAAGATCCAGCACTTCTCTGGACCATCATTACTGAACCATTGCTACAGCAGTCATGACTATTCGAAGACGGAAAGTTGGACCTCTAATTACAGTGTCCAGGAGTCCAATAAGCATACGTTTTTTGTTTTAAATATCAAATATTAATGAGCTCAGCAAACCGATTGCGACATACAAAACAATAAAACAGCAGTAGCAGCAGCAGCTGGGAAAAGCCCGCTAAAGGACTTAATAGTGATTTAATATTTCCCATATCGCATCCAGAAAGTCGCCTGCTGCTTGAAATAGAGCCGGCAAATCTCCAGCTGACATCCCCAGCCTCTTCTGCGAGGAGAGCGAGGGCCATGCAGTGACTCAGAGTTACGAGAAAGCCACGCACCCCCAGATGCTCTTTGTGGAAGTGACATTAACGGGGCAATTAAAAAGCAGGCGGTGAGATGCTTCTCAAAGGGTCATAGATGTTTGGATCTTTATTGGCTGCGGTCGATCAGCACTCACCTCTCCAGATAGTGGTTATTACCTCAGCAACCTGGCAGAGACTCGTTGAGCTGAACTGAAGTGCAACCTCATTTCTCTACGCGCCCTGGCTGTGGCGACCCCTGCAAGATGACACAGTGGTGATGTTGAATTTACATTCCAGGAGAGACTGACGCGATGTGCATAAATCAGTTTTAATTTTAGCTATTAGGCTACATGTGTCCATTATAACTTCCTGTTGACTGTACATTTTTTTTCAACTACTTGGTTAAAATGCAGTTTTCATGTGCACAGCAATCAATCAATTAGAGTACCCAAGCACAGGTAT
>JAVQJZ010237818.1:0-17513 GCA_036025355.1 Leiopotherapon unicolor
CATTAATCCACACTGATAAATAGATCAGCCAGTATTTGTGACTCCCTGATTAAATGCTTGTGCAAGGATACATATTTATATTCTTCTTCTGTTGTATTAATGACCAAACCGTAGCATAGATTCCTGAGTGTATCTTTGTATGTATTATAAAACCCAGAAAACACTTTATCGACAAAGACAATAAATGAAATCAAACTATATTTGGATATAGCCCAGCAGGGGGGTTGGGCCACATGGTGGGACCCTGTTCCTTGACATCATGCACTTCAAACTCATGGGTGTCTGTATGCCCTCGCACCAATAATCCCTAACCCTGCTAATACAACTAAAGCGGCTCGAAGCTTTGTGTGTGTGTGAGAGAGAGAGGAATGGCCTGATATCCATGACTTCCCCCAGACAGGGTGACCCTGATTTTGCCCAACAATATTTTCATTAAAACTATTACAGATTTCAGCAGCATCTCTAGTCGGCGTGTACGTGTGTATCACACTCACTTCCCACTTCTAAGAAAATCTCTTGAGTATTTTAATAACTTGGTTCCTGCATTATTAGATTCAAAATGTTTAAATTTGACCATTTGCAGTAAAATAAAAATGCTCTGGGGTTACTTGCTGTGTGAAGAAGGCCTTGAAACACTGTTTTTACAAGCATCTACAGAAAGCATAATTTAACACATAAAATATTCAAAATCCAAGTAATGAAAAAAAATACACAGGCTTTTTGTGGGTGTAGTATTTCTGTGCCTTCCCCTAAATGCAGTAATATTCTCCCTCAGGAACCAAGGCTCCATTATTAATTAAAAACAGTAATGTTGTCTTTTTAACAAAGAGAAAATATAATTTTATGTGTCATTTTGTTGTGCAATGTCCTTCCAATAGATCGATTCATTTGATTTAACAGAATCAACATGTAGCATGCTCCCAGATAACTTTACAATTAAGAGAAAAATAAAATAAAACAATAGAAATAATAATAACTTTAAATGGACTTTCCTCAAATGGGTGAAATAGCGCCCCTCTGGACGGTAACGGCTGCTACACGTTAATCTTCCTGTGTGGCGGAAACGGGTATAACACTCTTTGAGTCGAGGTAACATTGTGTCTTCGTCGGTGAGCTTTCTTCTTTTAATTAAAGAACAGGCACCAGTGTAACATTTAGGTGTGGTCACGACTTTGTAACGATGGATGAACATTAATTAATTGATATTTGAGAGATAATCATCCGCTCTCACGCTTGACATCAAACATATTTTATGTGTTAGAAACAATCAGCCGCAACAACCTGCGGAGCTCTCACCTGGGAGTGTGTTAACTAGTTTCCTGACATCATCTGGTGTGTGTGTTTGTGTGTGTGTGCGCGCGCGCAACACCAATTAACTAAGAGAAAAGAAATGTCAAGCAACAACCAAACACGGTTATCACAGCAAGTGCAGTGGGACATGGCTATCACCTGGAAACAAGGCGAGATCAAGCCAGGTGAGTCAGATACACTCTGTTTGTTTGTGTGTGTGTGTGTGTGTGTGTGTGTTTGTGCTGCTGGCTTTACTGAACTGCTGCTGTGTGTGTTCGATGTTATGTTTGCTTTAATGCACCAGGCCTTGTTTGTTTTGTGTTATTGGCTGTTTGGGGTTGTTGTGTCCAGTGCAGACAGGTCTGGTTGAGGCCTGAGATGTTCATTTCACACTTGTCTTACACATGGTTTGTCCCTTTTGCCTCTTCTGTTTTTTCCACTTTTTCTGTATGAAAAGAGATAAAACTCCTACAAACATTTAAAATAAACCCCCAAAACAACACATATTTGATTTAGTGGACTAAGTAACGAAGAAATCAACATAAAGGCATATCTAAGTAGCAGAGTGTAATTTCTTTCAGACTTTACTGATTTAAAAATGACTAAGACAATTAGTCAGTTATTAAAATAGTTGCAGATAAATGTTGAGTAGAATGAGGAAATCATTTCAGCTTTGCACATGACTTAACACACGTTGGAGTAGTTACCGGCTGTGATCATTCCTCCTACTTGTGGCAGTATAAACTATATCTCAGGAGACAGGGTATGGAAAACCATTAAGGCCCTGATGTGTAGACAGAGACACGCTTACAGTTCTGTTTATACTGTGCCAATTGTCTGCATAGGTGGATGTGTCATGTTTTTTGGACTGTGCAGATGACGTTCGCGCAAACACTCGCAGACGTGGATAGATGCCAGAGTTACACGGATGCTTTACAGTCTCTTAAGTATGAAATCCCCTCTTTGTGTTGCTGTCCCTCCACTGCTGCTTAGATGAGGTAATTTAGTATTAAAAAAAGACTTTAACTTTGAAGGACACCACTTTGATTGGACTCACTTGATCTGCTGCAGACTGATACGAGCTTCACCTGAACCTGAATGAGAACTGTGGATTTTGTTCCCTGTGTGCATATGAAGCATGCAGCCGCTGTATTAAGATAGACTGTGTTTGATCCACATTTTTATTCTAACATGATGAAATGCCATCAGCCTCCATGCTGGACAGTCCTTTGTAAGAATCAAAGTGGTGTGTGGTTTGTCTGTGGTTAACACACCCATGCACTGTATAGTAGGTTAGCCACTACGTCAGTGTTTTTATGTATATTTATATGTGCGTGTGTGTAGACCTGGGGGGTTGGGAGGATGAACAGGGTTGTGGTCTGTAGGTGGGGCCTCTCTAGGTGGGGTTAGTGTCGGTGGGGGTTGCTTCAGCCTGTTCTTTGTGTGTGAATGCGCCCTGACCTTTTCACTCCAGGAATGATTTTTTCTAATTAGAATGTCATTTGACATTGAATCTGATGTAAACATCCTCTTGGCTGTTTAAATAATGTGTTGTAGGTTTGTCTGGAATGTGAGTCATCTTTAAACTGCATTATTGTTCGAGACATCTTATATATGCAGTATATATAGATCAAAGGCCCCTGTATGCTTTGTCCTTGCATTTGCGTGCTGTGTGTCACACATTATTTGCTCGCCTGTGTGTGTGTGCGCGCGCGTGTGTGTGTGGTGTGGTCATATGTGTGTGTATATATGTCCATGTATTCCTTCACACGTGCCTACATGCATGCATGCATGCAGGGATGCAACACAAACTCCTCGTCTGTGCCAGTAGACACAAAGCCAGACCCCACCACCCCCCTCTTCCTCTTCCCTGGGGGGTGAGATAAGACTGTCTGTCTATCTGCCCGCTCCCAGCAGGAGGGAGGGTTGGGGTTATGGAGGCGATGGGGTGGGGACAGTCTAGCCATGTTTACAGGCTGAATGTGTCGGGGGTTTAAAGAAGAGGACAGTCACTTCTGGCATTCTTATGCTTAGTTAGCCCCACCATGGCCTGCAGGCATGTTTTGCCTAATCTCAGTGAATCACAGGGAAAAAAATCACACTCAAACACAATATACACACATAGTCGGACTGAATCATATGTGCACACTCTCAGAATTGGTACGTTCGACTGTCTTTGATCTCTGCTGCAAATTACCGGCGCCCCTTTTTCAAAGTTTAATGATACGATAGTCAGTAAGGATAAGAATAGAGATTTAGATGTTACATTAACCACTGCAAACAAGCTGACAGTGGCGAGTATGCAGCTCGCTGGTCGTCATTAGAAGAATGTCTGCATTTTCCACATGTATAAATTTTGAGCTAATATTGATCAGTTTGCTTGTGCGTGCGTTGGTTGCAGTAATAATAAACTTTTTGAGTTTTGCTGCTTGTTCGTGTCTGTGCCAGCTGCTACTCCGCCATCACGTTTGCACAAAGAGCGAATAACATGCAAGTAGCATCTTTTAATGTTTTATGCAGGAATGTTTTGACGCCTTAAGAGAGGCAGAAGGTCTTGTTTTAAAATACAAAACTATTTTGGGTTGAAGTCAAACTATTAGTATTAGTGACATTAGTGTAAACTCTGCGGTTGCCATGTTGCTTTCATTGATTAATTTGCTTACTTGACTTACCAACAGTCCAAACGTTATTTATTATTGTTTTGGTCAACTAATTGCTCTTCACTCTGACTCTCTTGGTATGTGCAGTTAAAATGTGAAAGGTTTTTGGATTGATAGAAATGAGCAATGAGCCGTCTCTTGTTTTTCAGCAGCTATTGTTTTAAAAAGGGGGTTTTTATATTTTACACATATATTATGCAGTGCATGCGTCTCAGTCAGAAAAGTGGCGGAAATGCTAAATTGCCCGAGAAGATTTCGGACGACGGTAGCTGTTTTGTTCTGGACGGTAGACAGTGATGTGGATAATTGTTGCCAGTTCAGACGTCTCGACTCAGAGAAACAAGATGTTCTGTCTCTGCCTTCATCAAATGTTAAGTGTTTATCAAATACACCGCCCTGAGGATGAGACCTCATACAATGTCTAAATTTTATTGTTAATTTAAGCAGCTGCAGCATCTTTCTGGCATCGCTCAGTCCTTCGCAACATTGACTTTGACGTCATTAGAGCTGCTAAAGTCATATGTGTTTGCCAAAGCTCAAATAGGTAAACAACCTCATCTGACTCAATAATTCATTGATTGATTGTGATTTATTTAAGCAATCTAAGTTTTAGCAGAAGCTGGCTCTGTATTTTATGGATGAAAGAGACTGAATGTTTATTTTAATTAATATGTTGTCATTACTCCACCCAAACTGTGTTTTGTTTTAAATACTTTCCCTCTGGAGGTTTAACAGGCCAGAAACTTGGATTTGACTTTAGATGCATTTTGATGTCCATATTCCTCCATAGACACCCATTTTCTATAGTACACCCTCAACACCCCTGCACACACATCACATCACATTAAATCATCACATACAGCTCCCTCTCCGATGCCCCCTCTCTTTCTGTATATTTATACATGCAGTATATGCGTATTATTACTATGATAAATCAAGAGAAATGTCAGTGAACACACAGAACATGCCCTGTGAAATATGATTGATAGGTGCAATATCAGCATGAGACAAGCTTGAGATGGCTACAATATCCTTTCCCGTTTCTTTTTCAATTACGTTACACAAGAAGAGCCATTTCCTTGCCTTCCTCTTGATTATGAATCGCGCTGTCCTCTGCCCTATTGGGCCGTCCTCCCAGAGGCCAAAACCCCCCAGAGAGGAACAATGTTGATGTCAGACTCACTGACAGAGAGCTGACTTTAATAAAGCAATGGGAAAATCATTTTCAAAGGAAGGAAGCGGCGTGTGGAGACAAGATGACTCTCAAATACGAGGCCGACGGCACGGCAACGCACACGAGGCAGGATGCACTGGAGATGCCCCGCACACATGAGCGCACACATAAGTGTACAAATACTGATGTCATTAAATTGGACAGTCTCCGTGAAAGTACATAACGTCCCGTCGAACTGTGCAACATGTGGCCGCATGAACAGCTGATTCGGCGCCCGGCCTGCCGTCTGCAGAGGCAAGAATTCCTTCCAGCAGGAGGGTGGCAGACGAGGTCGAGGGCTAAAACCACCACATCACCACTGCTCTCCTTGCAGTTTGGTGCGAGGTGACAAACGCCTCCATGCGGATTACAGCATTTCTGGCATTTTACAACCAGGTTAGCACTACAGCGGCAACACAAACCTCAGCCGCAAGTCTAAACTCTCAAGTTGCGTTGCGTGTTTTTTTTTTTTTTTTTTTGATTGAGTTTGTGACTGGGAGACATTTGAGGAAGCTGGAGAGACGAATGTGGTAATTTGAGATGAATGTTTTGAATTAAAAGCTGGTTTAGCGCTCAGCTTTTCTTCTGTTGGTTTTGTTGGTCCCTGTGTTTGTGTGTGTGTGTGCATGCGTGTGTGTAATGCAGACTTTGTGAGATTCCTGTGAGGACTGGAGTAAATGAGGGCTGTGGAATGTGAGTGGAGGGTAATCATGGCAGACCTACAGGAGTAACCAGATACTGACTGCCAGACTTCAGAGGAGCGGGAATCCCTCTCTGCCGACACACCACGTCCTGCAGGAGACACTTTGGCTGGGACCTGAAAACATCCCCCCTCCTTTAACCCAGACCTGGCCCTTGAGTCCGGCCTCCCACCCCCTCTCCAGAAGTCACATTTCACATGTCTGCTTGTTTGTGAAAAGAGTTTACTGCCCCTAAAACACGACTACAATATGTGTTTTCAGTAAAAATATCTCAATTGCCAGTACTTTTCTTTGTTTAATGTGATGTGTTTTGGAGAGTTGATCAGACAAAACAAGACATCAGCCTTTTAGGAAGTTGTGAGGGGTATTTACTTTTTTCTGACATTTTTTAGCCCACATAAATAAAATCCCAATGGCCCAAATAATCTTAATATGGCATTTATTATAGTAATTTACAGGTTGTAACTGCTTGTGCTATGGCTAATGTAAAGACTTTTTATAGACAATTTCATGTATGTTAATATCCCTTCTGCAAGAACACTATTTAGATTATGATGATGGAGGAGGTTATACATAAGATTTTCACAGTGTAATTGATTAAAAATACATGAAATCATACATGGAGACAAAATTTCTTAAAATGTCAATGCATTCCTTTAATGTCACTTTTCAACATATAGATTTAGTTTGTCAATTAAAAAAAAGTTTTTCGTTTGTCTGAATGGACAAAAATCCTGTAAAACCAGAAGAATACAGTATTCAATAGTCAAATCTAGAAATTGTCTTTTATCTGTATGAAATTAATACTGTTTTATGATTATTAAGTCTTTGTAGAAAAAATACATGATTACAAAGTGACACCAGTAAGTCATGATTGGACTAACCACACAGCAGGATTCAGCAGGATTTGTACTCTCAAGGACATTTTAATGCTAAATGTTACAGACCAGGCCTGAATACAAACACACAGAAAAACACACACGCATGCACATGATGCAAAGGAAATGGCTGATCTTTATCATACTTTCTGGATCAGACCGTGACCCTGCTGTCTTCCTCTTCAAAACATCCTGTCTGACCAGAGAGAGACAGAGGAAGATACAAACAAGATGGGGTAGATGATGGTATTTACAATAGCAAAGAGAATCACAAAATATAACAAAATAACAGGAATAGTACTAGTTTTAGTGTCTGGAAAACATCCTTGTCTTGAAACGCTCCACTTGTCTGAGCGTCTCCTTATTATTCATAAAACCATTTTTCATCTAATCAACATTCCCTGACTTGTTTTTGATGTATTTAACAGATAGTAATCTGTGTACAGTTAAAATCTCTTTTTTTGTGGCAATGAAGAATGAAAATGAGCAAAAATACAAAATGACCACAGTCACTGTCTCCATTTCACAGTTACTTTTCTACAGCTAATGTAAGGAAACGCAATGACATTCAATCTATCATCTTATGCAATAGCAGTTTATTGACGCTTAACTGGCACTTTCATGCCAATTAAGCCGGTCTGAGCAGAAAAAAAACACACTAATAGACTGCAATATCCTCTACTAATAAAAGTGGAGTGAGTGTTTAAGAAAAAAAAATCCTCATGAATAATTAATCCCTGAGGGACACAAGCAAGAAAATATTCAGCACATACTTTAAGTACGTATACTTGTATACATCCTGTATGTGTGCTTGAGTGTACGCACACACACAGACACACACACACATACAGTGTGGTTTGGACTTTTTCTACTGTCTTGTACAGTACACCCTGGGGCCTTGTTATGTGAAAAGAGAGATCAAAGCAATAGTGCTGACACCAGGCAGGAGAAAGAGATAAAGAGAGAGACAACTATAAGTTCTGCTTTTACTTAATTATCTGCTCGCTCAATGCCAGAAGAGCACAAGTGGCACAGACACTGCTGTCTATTCATCCTCGATACTCGACTGAGAGTTTGGTATAGATCCAGTTTCTCTTGTGCGTCTGACTCGGTGGTCATGATGTCGGACTACAGTGACAATACAGTACCAGCTTATTGTGTGGTTTCTAAGCCTGACGTTTTCTGGCCTTTTAGCTTTCTGCCTTTAACCCGATACAATGAGAACATCTTCAAATTTTCACTGACAGAAAGTCCTTGATGCCATACTATCAACAGATTTGACTTTTTTCCTGGAAAAGAACAAGTTCCTTCAAAAAACTGAGGGATTTCTTTTGATTATCCAGAGGAACGAGAACACGTGTTTTGGAGAAAGCTGCTGTTGTTTAAATGGTTAAATATTTCATTTATTCCATTCAACTTCATTGTTCTTGGGCAAAGACTTGAGTTCTCAAAACATCAGCATAGAAAACCACAGCTACCTACATACTGATGTTATTTTGGCCCAACTATAGGAATATATTTAGCAGGAAATCACATTTGAAAGAAATGTGGACGGCATCATACCAGAGGTGCACACATTTACATATTTTTAGAGTTAGTCGGCACTTAGAGGAGTTTCTGATGGTTTGTGTAACGTGTTTTGCATCAACAGAGGAAATAAATTCCAGGCGAGCGAAAAACATCTCCCGACTAAACTGCAGAAACGGGCTGAATTATCCGTCAAGCAGCAAAGAATCGCTGGTGTCAGTGTCCTGGTGACTCAAAGGGATAAAACGATGAGAATGCCAGCGGCCAGATGACATTATTCTGCCTGATGGACAAACTACATGATGCTTAAATGGAAGTAGGCGTATTTCATCTTTCACTTTTAAAAGAGAGACGGCTTCAAGGCTAAGGACCACCGTGTCGTCAGATTAGTTTATCAGTGAAGCTTTTTCAGCAGTAGTCATGTTACATGCGGGCGAACAGGCCAAGTTTTTCTGTGGTTTTTATAAGAGCATTCAGAGGTTGAAAAGGGCCCTGAAGCAGCGCTTGATCGAGAGAAAGCAAAAATCTCTAGGATGTAATATGTTATCAGTGTCCTGCCTCCCTCCAACACAGCTTCACCCTTCTCTCCTCCGCCTCCCCTCCCGTCTCCTTTTCTCCCTGAGTGGTCACTTCCTGTTGCCTTTTTCTAACCATGAGCCAACGACTCTGACGTACTTCCATGTCGCACTGGGCGAGCTGTGCTCTCCAAACAAACACGCTGAGGCTGATGGAGACACTCTGGCAGCAAGGAGATCAAGATAATGAGGAAGAAGAAGAAGAAGAAAAAAATCACCACAAGTGAGAGACTGTTTGTTAAAATGAGATACCAGAGCAAGAAAAAGTCCTGAGACAGTTTGATTTAGTTGTCCTGAATGCACTGTGCAGGGGAAAAAGATATTAAGCTACTTTATCAGAAGAATAAATGAATATTAAATAGTAGGAGAAGAATGTTATTTTCATTCCTGGAGAGCTGTTGGAACGTTGTGTTTCTGTACAGATGATCTGTGGCTTTAAATGACATGCCAATCAGATGCTTCACCGCAAGCAGAACCAACCTGCTGCGGGTAGATAAAGGCAGTTCACATTTGAAAATCATTGTCCTTTTTGATTATTGTTCAAGATAAATGCCGATTTCAAAGGTTCACGATTTAAAAAAAAAAAAAATTAAATAAATAAAAAGCTTCACATAGAAGTTTTTTTTGTCCGCTTGTGATCAGTCAGTTGACAAACACTTCAGATTGCCGCACTCGATGGAGTTAATCATACGTGAGGAACCGGCCGTTCTTTCATCTTAAACCAGCGAAGCCTGATATTGAATGGTACTAAATGAAACGCTGGCGAGAGACTTTTAGCTGCAGTGGAGCAGATGCTGGCTCTCATCCAGTACCTGCCATCATTCATCAGGGCGATGGGGGTTATTGAGAACAATCACATACGGAGAGAGAAGTTTGCTGACAAGCTTTATACGCGCGATGATGTGTAGGTCTCCCTCAGCAAAGAGCCTGAGAAAATGTTTTTCATTCCAACTTTCTGCCACTGTTACTTACTGCAAACTCGCACATTACGGGAGAGTAGACGTTTTTATTCAAAAACCAAATAAGATAAATATAGCTGTACTGAAAAAAGCAAAAACCTGAACACAATTAGATAGTTTTTTACTATTTGACTAGGTGGATCTTTGGGGATGTTTTTACATAAGCTTTCTGTCCTAAAGGTCAGTTTGAGAAGAGTTTTCATATCAACATTTAGTCAAATAGCTCGCAAGCATGGAGCAGAAAAACAGAAGTGAAAATTGAGCTTTGTCGGAAGCCACCTTTGACTGATTCCGCTCTTTTGAGCTAAGCTAGGCTGAACGCGTCTCAGACCTGTTTCTGAGCGGCACGCACCAGGATGAGATTGGTATCGATCCTCTCCTCTGACTCCGAGCGAGACGGCAAACAAGCAGAGGCCTGTCGGAATCAAATCAATCGCTTAACTTCTCACTCGGCAAGTAGGCGAGGGTGGCGAGTCCCGTTTTTTTTTTTTTTTTTTTTTTTTTGCGGTGGAGGAACGCGACTGTAACATCGTCTTTCAAGTCACAAGTTGGATTAATTTCTGAAAAACTTGACTGCAGTGGCAGCCCTGTGTTGTTAGAAATGGATGATGTTGACCGTGTTGTGGCATAAACTCAGTTCGAACCAACAGCCCAAATATTTGAGTTTTTTATGGAGCATGGTTACTGTCGAGTTCAATGTTATTTTGGGCTGTAGATATTTAAAAAAAACAAACAAAAAACAGCTGCTGGATGGATTCCCATGAAATCTTGGTAGAGATGTTTATGTGCCCCTCAGGTATCATCACACCATAATTGCACTTTTTCCAACACTTCAGTTCATGACCAAACACCTGCCAAACTAATGACACTCCCATCAGCCTCTGCTTTACCTTGTGTTTAGCGCTGCCATGGTTATCAGTCATGCAAACAGAACTCAGATAATTAATGTGGTAATCCTCATGCTTGTTTAACAACAGCATGTTTCTGATGTTAGAACTTCACTCAAGGCAGCACAGAAAGCTGCAGGCACGGCAGCAGACTCTTAATTGTATTCTCATCTAAGTCATGGTGGCTCATTAAAGGCAAGCCATTTACTGTGAAGATGAAGCCTTTTTTCATATTTTAAGTTACATAGTGTCGTGTTAATTGGTAATTGATTGGGGTATAAATCTGTTCTATCTAACTCTAAATCTAACTATTTGCTTTCACTTTCAGAGGGAATCAAAATGAGTGTGTTTGATTGTATCCAGTTTGAATAAAATTAAACCATTTCCAGAACCTTTTCACTTCACAATGAATCGTGTCCCGTAGGAGCTGGACAATGTTTTATTTTCCAACGGGCTGTCGTCATCTAAACAACAAGGAATAGAAAAATCCACTATTTGGGATTATGTTGGTTTTAATCATGCAGAGTGAACAAGTGAAGGCTGGTGTTTCAACTTCCAGCTGTTTTGGAGATATTTGTAAGAAAAAGCAGGATAATCCCTGACTTTTTTCTTTCTATCTTTTATTCTTTGATAAGCGATTTAGTGATGTGCACTGAATCAAGAGTCTCACAGAGCCTCTGCTCCGGCAGGTCAATCCTGCCAAGCGCTGGGGTGGGACGTGCTGATCTGGCAGCATGTTTTTTGTTTTTTTTTCAAATTGCCGCCGTTCCCGAGACCAAAGAAATCGCTTCGTTTCACTTGACTCGCTATTTTTCTCCCCATGCTGAAGAATAAAAGTTTGTTCTTTTGGTTCCAGGAGAAATAAGCTCTTAATCGCCCAAGAAAAAACATCTGAACTCAGTGGACCAACCGCTGATAGCTGATATCTTTGTCCCAGTGCTGCAGCCTGCAGCGCCTCCACTGTTTTGGTCTAAACTGCGTGGGGTTAGGAGGTCCACACTCAAATGCCCAAAGCCACAACTCTTAGTCAGGCTGTGGCCGTAGAGCCAGACAAGCCATAATAAACACACTATCCAAATACGCATGCTTTTTATAAGTACAATTATCTATAATCCTGTGGAGGGAGAAAAGGGAGAGGAAGAAGATGCAGAGAAGAAAGAAGCCCGTGTGGATGAAATTTTTTTGACTCTGGGTTTCTGAGAGCTCGGTGTGTAGTAAGGAGCTGGTTGTAAACAGGCCTCTGAAACCGATGACATCTGAAACACAGGGCATGAAAACTTAAAGAGCAGAGGCAGAAATGGCGAGATTAGCAAGCAGGCAGCACTGATGAGAACGCACACTGGATTTACTGGACCGCTCCTGGCTGGATGCGAAGCTGTGCGCACACAAACACACAAAAATACGTACAGCAAATCCCGTTCGTGTAATGAAATCCCCTTTTGTTAGCTGAAGAATTTGTCCACAGGTCCACGGTCTATCTGGGCAATGTGGAGCCTTATCAAATATTTGGCAACACACCAGACAGAGCTTCTTTGATTGTGACCATGTGGAGAGCCGAAGGGAAGAGAAAACTGTCGGATGGATAGGAGGGACGTGCAGAGACCTCCAAACAGAAAAAAAAACACTACCTCACAATCCCGCCGTTCTCAGCCCCCGCCCACGTACACTAGTCTCCTATGCACAAACACAACACCCTTGGGGACTGTGATGTTCAGCAGACGTTATTATAGCGATTAGAGCGGTGGACACAAAAGGCACACATACGGAGAAACGGCTTTACAGTCCCATCTGACGTTAAATCAAAACACACTCCGACTTCCATCAGTGCAGAAACACACTTTCGTCAGCTTACTGGGCTCTTTGTGTGTGTGTGTGTGTGGTTGGAATATGGAGGGAAATAAATAGTCAGTAAAACACAAGAAAAGAAAACATCAAAATATTTATTTAGTCTATAAAACAGGTTAAACAGATATCGGTGCTGTAAATAATTGTGCTGTAATCTGCATTTGACATATAAACATGCAGATTAACTAAATGTTTTGAGTAGATTTTAATTGCTTACTTACTTAACTCTGTATGCAGAGATTTTTATATAACTTTCCATTCAGTCTTTTCAAACAAGTCCGTGTTAATGCTCTCTAAGCGTAGTATAAATAAAAACAACACAGATCTAGAAATGGCATAATTTGTATTTGTTTGTTGGCTCAATCTTGCCTGCTTCTAAAGTTATTACAGATCTTTAACTTAGATCTAAGTCGAAGCTGGAATATGCAGAAACTCAACCAAAATGGCTATCAGAGAGGGGGATACGGCTCTGCTGTTGCTAGGCGACTGCATGCCTCAAAGTCCGTGGAATTTAAACAGTGGAAGGGATCCAATTTTCCCGGGGACTGATTTCAACGTTGCGCCGATCTTAGAGGTGCCTTGGACGTAACAGAGGAAGTGAACTGAACAGTGGTGTGTGTGTGTGTGTGTGTGTGTGTGTGTGTGTGTGTGTGAGAGAGTATCTGTGTGTTGACTGTAGCTATATGAGGGGAAAGAAAATCCCACCACAGCCCTGAAACATGAAGGAGAGGAGGCCACATGCAGCGAGGCCTTGTGTGTGTGTGTGTGTGTGTGTGTGTGTGTACAAAAACCCGTCACCTTGTTGTTACCACTGTAAAACTCTCTAGTTGGCAGGAAATGAATGAAAAACTGAAGAATTCTATCTGTTACACCTTTTAGTGATAAGTCAACTTCCTCATTAAAAGCTTTCAGAAAGAAAATCATAACTCTTACAGACTGCTAAGAGCTCGAAATGATATTTTCCACCAAATAAAAAACTACAGTCAGTTAGCTTAGCTTAGAATAAAGACTAAAAGCAAAGGGAAAAAGCTAGCGTGGCTCTCTCCAAAGGTAAGAAAAAACATCAACCACCATTTAGTTTGGCATGCTGAACTCTTACTGAACCAGTGTACTGCTAGCACAGCTGAAAAGCACATCCAGTTCACAACATTGATTTCACTCACCCAGTCAATTAGCTGGCCAGTCAGTCATCCAGCCTGCCATCCAGTCACCCAGGCGGCTGGTCTGCCTTTTTTGGAACATTTCAGATGGGTGTTTGGGTGTGAGTGAGCATTAGGGATGAGATTTGAAGAAGATTACCAAGGACCAGAAAGCTGCCTTGGGGCTTCATGTGCTTTTCAACAGAGCTGCCGCTGTCCCTGCTGCATTAGTGTTGGAAAGATGTGGTGTGTGTCACTCCCTCTCTCTCTCTCCCTCTCTCTCTCTCTTTATTCGCTAAGTGGTTCAGACATTGAAAAACATGACTGCAGGGGCTTCCAGTGATATCTAGGTCTTCTCCTCTCCTCTCTTTGATGATATTTAACCGTTTGCGGCTTGCCCGGCCACGACGACAGTCTCATCTGCAGCTCTCCTCGCTTTCTCCTTTTTGACCGTCCCGTGCCTCGCCTCCCACGAGGTCTCCCTCCGTGTGGCTGCACTGAACTCTGGGGAAGTCGCAGGGTATTGCTGGCCCAGAACAGGACATCTGGCCTAATTATTCCTGCTGCTAATACCCTCATCTGGCTGGGGAGAGTACAGTAGATTACAGTGGCAAAGCTCTCTGCCTTGGGGAGATGTTGAGTCTGGGGTGATGAGCGCTCTCTGCCTCTGCCTCTCCTCTCTGTTGGTTGTGTTGTGGTGTGAGTTAATAAAGGTGTGGCGTTGCGAAGCGTGTCATCAGCGGCTCTCTTGCTCTGATCACAGGTGCGGCGCCTGTTATTGAAATGGCGCTGCTTGCATGGTTGGCTCTTTTGTGTTTTTTTAAATTTTTTTTTTATGGTGTTGATGTTCATTTGGGCCCGCTCCCCTTCAGTGTTTGTTTGTGTGTTTGTTTGTGTTTGTGTTGCGGGTTGGACGCACCTTGAGCCAACAGCGACTGCAGCCAGTATAAATATGCAATGAATTCCAATGGTGACAAGTAGGCATGGTGGCAAAACAGGGTCAACACATGTGGGAGAACTAGTCGCTGTTGCAGTCTATTGTAGCTTCCCAGAGTTTTATAGAGGTTTTCAGTTCAGTTGTTCACAGCTTTACTGTTCTTGTTCACTCTCGTGGCTTAATGTTTTGGCCTCAGAATCAGCTGCACAGGAGACAGACACCATTAGAGACTAGTTGGTGATTACAGTGCAACATGAGTAGCTAAAGAGACAGATGTTCCCCCCGCCGGA
Organism: Leiopotherapon unicolor; assembly: GCA_036025355.1. NCBI lineage: Eukaryota > Metazoa > Chordata > Actinopteri > Centrarchiformes > Terapontidae > Leiopotherapon > Leiopotherapon unicolor. The sequence continues at coordinate 14,902 of JAVQJZ010237818.1, forward strand.
GTCGTTAGGGACTAAAAACAAAGGTACATTTATCATGTGACCTGAGGCGTGACTCCAAATTAATGTTAATGTTTCTCTGTAACTCCTGGATGTCATAAATAAGCAGCCGTTTGCTCAAGAGGTTTCCAAACTGCAAAGGTGATGATAGGTTGATGCCAAAATAATCTGTTATTGCAGGTTTAAGTGCTCAAGATCTTAAGTGTGGATACTGAGAAAGACACTTGCTCTATTTAGCTTCCATGTTAATTTGTGTATCCATATAAAATCAGATTTCGTGCTCGTGTGCTCCTCACCGTTTCAGCAAACTGAAAGCTGTGCAGGACCGAGACAACCAGTTTAGTGCAGACAAAAGCAGAGAAGTTGCATCTGGTTCTGATTGTGCAAGATGTAACCAAGGCACCCACACAGGAAGTGGTGTACATAATTGGGGCGGCTCTTTGAAAATGCGCAGCACATCCCTCAAATTAACTGTTGCCAGTGGAGCGCACTTACCTGTCCTGCTGCCTTCAGATAAGATGACTGTGGGGATTTAACCAACTGAAAGTGATGAGTCTCACACTGCACACATACAGCTGTGGATGACAGATACCCCTCTACCACCAAACACACTCTCTGGCATTATGGCCTTAATCACACACTGATGTGATGGTGTGTGTGTGTGTGTGTGTGTGTGTGTGTGTGTGTGTGTGTGTGTTGTCGTGTCTAGAGGCTGAAGAATTTATATCAAACTGACAAAGGGAAGCACTGATGTGATTTCGGAGAGCTGTATGTGGGAGCGTCTTTGCTAAGTAAAGCTGTTTTCACAGCTTTGGTGAGGATGTCTTACTGCTTGTGCTGAGACTGGCTTTGAATAGTTGGAGGAGCAAAGCCTGTGTTTATGCCAAAACGACACTGATTGGTACCTTCGCTCATCTTTTGGTGTCCTCCCTGCTCATTTTGCCACAAGACATGTCAAAAAGAAATCACCAGAATGGTACAGATGAGGATCATTACCGGTTGTTTGTGACAGGGAGAAGAGAGTTTATCTGTGCACGGAGAGTATTGGAAAAACAATAACGTGTCTGCCTCTCACGTCATGTGAAGCCCTGACGAAATATGCAAACAGCGATGAAATCAAACCAGGAGTCGGGTCGTCAACATGAAATCCAATACGTGTCGACTTTGCTGGTTAACCCGCAGCTGAACCCTGCAGTGTGACAGAGAGAGTGAGAGACGAGGGAGGAGGAGGAAGAGGAGGAGGAGGAGGAGGAGAAAGAGGTGGTGTGGGAGCACCAGAAAAAGCTGGGTGAGAAATGAAGTGGTGTGTGTGTCTCTGTGTGTGTGTGTGTGTGTGTGTGCGGGTGTGTCATGTCACCTCCTCTCTCAGCACCACAACTTGTGAGGGCGACAGCCTGTGAGAGAACAGGAAGCAGAGGAGACTGTGTGTGTGTGACAGTGTGTGTGAGTTTATGTGTGTGTGTGAGTGGGAGTTTATGTGTGTGTTTGTGCATGTGTGAGGGTAAAAGATGAGTGGGCAGTCTAGCAGCTAGCTGAGCACACTAGCACTCTCGTTCTATTATTAGGATCAATATTTTGTGTCTCCAGAAGTCACCTTTCAGGAAATAAAAACCAAATAAACGCACCGACTACCGGTACCGAAGAATAGTAAAGATATTTTTGTTCAATTTTAAATAGATTTTCCATAATAATTAGCATTTTCCTTCTATACAAATGCCAATTTCTCTTTATCCTTCCTTTAAGCCAGAGTTGACGTAATCTTTTTAGTGACAGGTACTTGCTGTATTTAAAAACGGTTGTTTCCTGTTTGACCAAACTAATCTTCGCAGTTAAATATTAAAACCAAATGTGCCATTTGATGGAGGTAAGCAAGTGATGCAATGTTGAATCTCCCCACTATTGTTCCTGCGAATAAAAAGAAAAAAACTGTTCTTTCATATAAAGTCCTGGAGGTAATGATGAATTTAGTTTAGCTTCAGAGGTTGTTTACAGCACCATGAATAAAGCTCATTTTTGTTAAAAGATGTTGTACAAAAAAAAATACAATATGAAACTTTCATTCAAAAAGCATATTCCATCAAAAAGAAATCTTTATCAAAAGGAAAGTTAAATATTTGATTCCTTTTACCTATAGCACACACTCAGTATATGCTGCATATGTGCACAGCGTACGTGAACACATAACAGCTTCAAGGGAATTTTTGAGTTTGGATTTTTTTAAGGTGGCACCACTGCATTATTGATGCAGGCACATTAACTGAGACTGTGAGTCCTGTAATTGGAGGTCTCCCGGCCAGCTGGTTCCTTGTCTCGTAAAGATGAACGGCAGCAATCAGGGCCGAGTTGGCTGAACATTTTAAGCCACAACACAACAAGAGATAAGTTCTAACCACAGATCCACAGAAGACAAGGAAGAAGAAGAAGGCATCTTCTGTGAGTTTTGCATGCTTGACTCTGAGGACACAGTAGAGCCTGTTCGCACATAATACTGCCAAGATTATTGACTAAAAACTAATGCTACTGTCTGCTGCTGATAAGGATATTGATATTTGAGAGTTTGAAAAAAATCTGATACCAGCTGGTAGTCTTTTTTTATTTTATTTTTTTTTATATAA